>JAXQQM020078530.1:0-152616 GCA_034641835.2 Pinus albicaulis
CAACATAATAAACATATAAACATAAATACGCAAATGCAATGAAATAACACTTCATTTCATTAATATCAACGAACCGAATTGCTTACGTACGTAATGGAAATAAAACTAGTTGTGGCGCCGTGCCTATCTCCGAGAAGAGATGTGGCAACATAAAGCCCGAATCGTGTTACAAAATGAGTGTTCGAGGGCCTATTTATCATTTAGAAACAATGGGAAATCCCAAATGTACCAAAACTACTAACTCCTAGAGATGAAGCGCCAAAACTATGGGCCCCGTTTGGGTAAATTGGTGTTTCAACTTCCTGTGGGCGTAACTTTGGCATACGATCTCCATTGACCATGGAAGCCACCAAGTTAGAAAGATCTATCCGAGACTACAATTTAACTTTGAAACATCGGTCCATGGACCCATGTTGCTGATATTCGAGCCAAAACGTCGCTAGTGGCCAAGCTCGTCCGGCTTTAGGACCCGAAAAACTGCTAAAAATAGTAAACTGTGCCGAAACTGAAAAAATGAAATAGACAATGGTGGAGCCCCAAGTGGAATAGGTAGGTGACCACCAATATCCACCTCGATCATTCCTCCCCCCTTAGGAAGCAATGGTCCCCATTGCGTTAAGTTCCTCCATGAGATGAGGAAATTTCTGCTGAACTTGGTCCCGGTTGAACCACTTTCCTTGGTGCAGGAGTTGGCCAGCTTTGACAACCCGATATAGTTGGATCTTCTGCTGGCGAGTGTTCTTGATTTGCATGTCCATGATGCAATCTGTGGTGGCCTGTTCCATGCAGTCTGGATTTAACTCAGTTGGTGTGAGTTGTTCCGCAATGTCCGAGGTGTCCAGTAGAGGTGGGAAGTAAGGACGAAGGCGATCCACATTGAAGACTGGGTGCAGACCAAGGAATGGTGGAATACTGAGCTCGAATGCATTGTTCCCTACAGCCTTGGTGATGGTGTACGCCCGTATCGGAGCGGACGAAGCTTGCGGTGGGGTCCAGTGAGGCGCTCCTTCTACAAATGTAGCCATACTTTGTCACCCACCTGGAAGTTGTGTGGCACCCGGTGTTGATCATGGCGTTGCTCGTACTTGGCATTGGCTCTGTCCAATATATCATGAACCTGTTGGCGGATGTGTTGAATGCGCTCGATGAAGCTACTGGCTTTGTCAACTTCAGACTGGACATGAGCTGAATTGGCCTGAGCAGCTGCAAATGGCATGGCTACGTCAATGGGACATAGTGGATGGAATCCCAAGCCCACCTGAAAGGGGCTATGGCCAATTGAACTGTGGAGAGCCCGGTTATAACTATGTTGTACATAAGGGAGGCTCTCGTCCCATGTGCGTGGATGCTTTGAATTGTACATGCGCAGAATGTGTACAATCATTCTATTGACGACCTCTGTCTGGCCATCTGTTTGGGGATGGAAAGCCGTGGACTTGGTGAGCTTGGTATCCAACATCGACCAGAGGCTGGACCAAAATGTGCTGAGGAACCTGCTATCTCGATCTGATATGATAGACTGTGGGATCCCAAAGTGCACCCACACTCGTTCAAAGAAGAGTTTAGCAGTGGCTTCTGCTGTGATATTCTTCTTACAAGCCGCCATAATGGCCATCTTCGAGAATCTGTCAACGACCACGAAAACACAGTCATTTCCATTCTTAGTAGAAGGCAGGCCCGACATGTAATCCATGGAGATGGAGTCCCAAGGTCGACTAGGGGTAGGTAGTGGAGTATATAGGCCTTGCTTCTTGATGGTCAGTTTGGCAATGTCACAAGCAGTGAAAGATCTGATGTGCTTCTCGACATCCTTTTGAAGGTTCGGCCAATAGAAATACTTTTGCAGTATTGCTACCATTTTCTCGACCTCGAAATGCCCAGCGTCTCGACCGTAGTGTGCTTCCCATATCATCTTGGCACACTTGCTTGAAGGAACACAAAGGTGTTCCAGGTGACAAAATAGTGCATCTTGGAGGTGAAAATTTGGAACTTGCGTACCCCCCAAGAGTGCCTTGTAAGTTTGGTCGAATTCTGGGTCACTCTCATAGAGAAGCGGCCAATCAGAAGTCTCGTGCCCACAAGAGTTGAGCACAGTGGTGAGCGCCACGATCGGTGGTCGGCTGAGGCAGTCTGCAACATGATTGGTGCTACCCTTCTTGTACTTGATGTTCAAATGAAACTGTTGCAGATATGTGGACCACTTCCGATGGCGATCATTCTGCAACTTCCCTTGTGTCTGTATGAACTGCAAGGGCCTGTGGTCTGTGTGGATGATTGTTTCCTTCCCCAAAATGTAATGCTTCCATTGTCGACAAGCTTGCACAATGGAGTACATTTCTTTGTCATATGTGGGGTACTTGCGAACTGTGTCAGACAATGTCTCACCGTGAAATGCCACTGGATGTCCCTGTTGAGTAAGAACTGCCCCAATAGCATAGTCAGAGGCATCTGTCTCGATCTCAAATGGCTGTTGCAAGTCTGGTAAAGTGAGCACTGGGGCAGAACAGAGGCGGTTTTTCAGTTCTGTGAACGCCTTCTGTTGAGGTTCCGACCAAAAAATTTTTGCTCTCGCTCCTCCCTTGGTAACTTGACTCAAGGGCCAAGTGATATGAGAGAATCCCAACACGAACCTCCGATAGAAATTAGCAAGACCCAGAAAGCTGCGAAGCTCTGTTATAGTGGTTGGGGCTGGCTAATCCCGAATGACTTGGATCTTGGCCGGATCCACATGCACCCCCCTTTCATCAATAATGTATCCCAGATATTGAACCTGGGTCATGCCAAAAGTGCACTTCTCCAAATTGGCACACAACTTGTGTTGCCGCAGTGTTTGGAGGACTTGTCGGATGTGGTGAAGGTGCTCTTCCCAAGTCTGGCTGAAGATCAGAATGTCATTCAAGTACACCACTACAAATGAGTTGGTGAATGGCCGCAAGATGTCATCCATCATCGTCATGAAGGTGGCGGGAGCATTCGTCAACCCGAAAGGCATGACCAGCCATTCAAAAAGGCCTTCCTTGGCTTTGAAGGCAGTCTTCCACACATCGGAGGGTTCAATTGGTACCTCGTGATACCCAGACTTCAGGTCGATCTTGCTGAAATATTTTGCACCTTTGAGTTGGTCCAGAAGGTCATCAATCCATGGGATTGGGTACCTATTCTAGACAGTGATCTTGTTCAGCGCCCGATAGTCAATACAGAGTCTCCACGTCCCATCCTTCTTTTGTACCAACACGATCGGGCTCCCACAGGGCGATGAACTTGGTCTGATGTGACCTTTCTGCAACAGCTCCTGAATCTGCCTCTTGATTTCATCATTTTCCAGAACAGAGCGTCGATAGATCGGTCCATTGGGTAGCGGCGCACCTGGGGTCAGATCAATCGGGTGCTTGACCTGGCAGTGCAGAGGAACCCCCGTGGGTGAGGTGAAGATGTCCCCGTACTCCTCCACGACCTTATCCATTTGTTGTCGTCGTGCAGAGGGGCCCTGTCTGGAGGTCGTGGCCACAGTCTTCTTCTTGCCCTGGGGGCGGATCATCAGGAAAACGAATTTCCTGGTTTGGGAAATGAGCTTACTACATTGTTTTGCAGTAACCAAAGAGATAGCGGCAGGAGGTGGTACCTCTGGTATCCCGTACAACTTATTTCCCAAAGTAACAATAACAGCACGAGGTCGAGACTCATACACAGCATGACGCTTCCACAAGTATGGTTGTCCTAATAATACATCAGAAACATCAATAGGAGCAACGTCACATAATACCTCATCCGTGAAGGGCTTGATGCTATAGGGAAGGCGACACCGCTGGCTGACGCGGAGATCTCGTCCTTGGTGAAGCCACCCGATGGTGTATGGATGTGGGTGAGCTGTGGTCGGCAAGCCCAACCGCTTCACGGCGTCTGCTGAAATGAGGTTCTTTTGGCTCCCATTGTCGACAATGAACTGTACCGGGGAGCCCTTTACCCACATCTCGGAGTGGAAGAGACGTTCCTCTTCCTCTGGATCTTCCGGTTCCTCCTTTTGGATCTTTGCAGTGGCAACAGTGGCGTTGGGCTCCGCATCAATAATCTGTTTCCCTTTTTCATTCGCCTTTTCAGGTTCTGATTCGGATTCAGAGCATGCATCTGACTCAGAAGCCCTCATCTCGGCCACTAGCGACTGCTTGGCCCGACACTCACTCGTGTTGTGAGTGGAGCTCTTATGGAACTCACACCACTTTCCCGTGTCCTTCTTTGGCTTTATGGTGTTGTTCTTTTCTTGTGGCTTTGACGGGTTGTCTTTAGCCGCCATGCCTTGCCTCATCGCCTTTTTTCCTTCGTGGTTCAGCACCTTCCCTTGCTTTTGATCTGCATCCAAAGTCTCGCTTCTTCGCTTGAATTTCTCGTCAATCTTGCAGCATACCCGCATGCCGTACCAAGCGAGGAGATGTCAAGGAACCCATTTCTCCCGAATGTATTTCAGGCAGACAAATGCGATACTTTAAGACTAGAGTTGCTTTCCAATCTTTGATGTACCCAACTTTGTGCGTGTATGGAACAATCGCCACTCTCATGCACATCTCGTATCCCTTTGTTGTCGTATGTTGTGTAACCAGCTTCAAAAATAGAAGAAAAGAGATATCAACGCCTTAGAAATAAGCCACTTTGAGGGGGAAACCTCCAATACATTACATAAATGAACAATTCTTGGATGATACAAATGAACAAAACCTCCTTCTATATATAGGAGTCCATGGGGCCACAAAATAATCCTAGTGGGCCACAATGTAATCCTAGCCGACCTAACATTAATAATTTAAGGGCACAATAATAATAAAATGGGGGTTACAAGGGTACAATAATAACAATAAGGGGGTTACACTAACAACAATAAGGGACTATACTAGTAATATAGAGACCTAACATGCCCCTCTCCTTCAAAAAAGTGTTGTCCTCAATGCTTGAGTAGCTCTGGGTGCTTCTGTATAAAATTCTCATCCTCCCATGTAGAATCTTCTGTGGGTAAGTTCTTCCACTTGATGAGATACTCTGAAATTGATCGATTTCATAGCTGTCGAGTTCTTGTTTCCATGACTGCTTCAGGTTCCAATATGATTTTTCCTTCCTCATCAAGTTCTGGCAATATTGTTTGAACCGGAAGATTTTCACCTATAACCTTCTTTAAGCATGAAACATGGAAAACTGGATGTACTCGCGAAGAAGCAAGAAGCTCCAATTTGTATGCCATAGTACCAATATTTTGCAACACCTTGTAAGGACCATAGTACTTTGGCTATAATTTATTATCCTTCTTTGCTTGCTTGAGGGACATTTTTTTGTATGGTTGTAGCCGTAAAAATACCCAATCTCCTACATCAAAACTTCTCTCGCTACGATGTTGATCTGCCTGTTGTTTCATTCGATTTTGTGCCAAATTCAGGTTATCCTTAAGAGTTGGAGAACTTCTTGCTGATGCTCGATGTGATCTTCCACTGGTTGAACCTTCGAATTTTCCCTTAAAGATGATGTGATGGATGGTGGATGATATCCATAAAGTGCCATAAATGGGGTCATTTTTGCTGCAGTATGGAAGGAAGTGTTATACCACCATTCAATAAGAGGTAACCACTTGACCCATTGTGTTTGTTTATCAGATACAAAACAACGAAGATATCCTTCCAAACATTTATTTACTATCTCAGCTTGACCATCAGATTGAGGATGATAAGATGAGCTATGAGCTAATTGAGTACCCAAACAAGAAAATAACTCCGTCCAAAAATTTCCAGTAAAAATGGGATCTCCGTCGCTCACAATAACCCTTGGGCTTCCATGTAGCTTTTGAATTCTGTCCATAAATGTAGTAGCAACTGTACTTGCTTTAAATGGATGAGATAATGCACAAAAATTTGCATACTTGGTAAGTCTATCAACTACCACCATGATGACACTCTTTCCTTCGGACTTAGGTAAACCTGTGATAAAATCCATTGAAATCTCCTCCCAACGTTGACTTGGAATGGATAAAGGTTGTAGAAGTCCCTGGGTCTTAATTGTTTCCACTTTATTCTGCTGGCAAACCAAACATTCTGCCACAAACTTTTGAATATCAGATTTAAGGCCATCCCAAAAAAATTCTTTCTTCACCCTGTGGTAAGTTTTTAAAAATCCCGAGTGTCCTCCTAAAGGAGAAGTGTGCAATTCTAGAAGAATATTTTGTTTTAGTTGGGAATTCTCACAAAGATATAAGCGATCTTTGTACCATAAGGAATCATTTTTCCAACTAAATGTATCAGATGTACTAGGATCTTGCTGCAACTTTTGAATGAGTATCCATACATTTTTGTCCTTCTTCCATTCATCTCTTGCTTCAGTTATCCAATCTGGTTGGATAATAGAAATGGCACAAAGCAATGCTTCCACCTCTTCATTCTTTCTTGAGAGTGCATCTGCAACAACATTCAACTTTCCTTTTTTTTAGATTATTTCAAAGTCGTAACCCAACATCTTTGTGACCCATTTTTATTGTTCTTCTGACGATAGTCTTTGTTCCAAAAAGTGTTTAAGACTATCATGATCAGTTTTTACCTTGAAGTGTCTTCCCATTAGGTTTTTTGAAATTAGCTGAATAAATCACTTATTCAATGGATATTAACCCGATTACACATCAATTTCGAATTGCATGCATAACACATAATCTTCTTCTACAATTAATTGTCACATGCGGAAATAATAGAAGCAATCTCACATCAAATCAATCACACATTAACTCAGTATGTATGGGGAAAGCCTATAGTTGAAAACCCCGCAGCTATTGTGTATATTATAATGGAGAAATCATGTAACTAAACAAGTACAATACTCCTCACAAGTACTCAGTACTTTCTCATAAAGTCACACACAATCTAGCTTAGTTTTGAACAAGTCACTGGTTCAAAACTCCCCGCCAATTGCCTTTCCTCTATTGCGCAATCATGGCCTGTATATGAAGAGATCCAAGGTTCGAATCCCCTTGGCTTGACTGCACAATTTTCATGGACAATTCCTCCAAGTGTAATGCAAATCCCATGCAAAACTGATCCTCCAACTGATAGCTTTACTCACCCTTTCATCTACCTCTTCCACCGGTCTCCACTGAACTGATCATGCACTGTAGTGAACTGATGTGTTCTTGAGTTGACTAATGAGTTACTAATTAATGAATTAAATAATATTTAATTCACTCCACTCATAACTAATTGATTAGCTAGTTAAACTAATCTCAACTAGTTCAACTAAGATAATCAGAACACAACTCCACTATCTGTCTCATTAACTCCTCCAAAACTTCTGCCACTGAAGTCCAACCGAAGTCAACCATGCAAGATGCCATCAAACCCTAGGAACCACGTGATTCCTCTGTCAGTTGCATGAGCCACCTCCATGACTCGAACTGAAGTGCTCCAAGAGAGTAAACTGCTGTTTATAGTCAAAATATTATTAAGGGAAAATAATATTTGACTTCCATATTTTTAGGAGATCAGTCTAAAAATAGCCTGGGTCCTAAAAATTAGGGTCTCATCTATTTTTACCGACATGTCGCATACTCCAAGAATCTCCAAGTAGAATTCCCAAATTATGCTCCGTATGTCTAAAAATAGACATAGTCTAAAAATAGACTTTGCGCCAGAATTTGCCTGCGGGCTCACTTAGTGAAGGCGACTTCATTTCACTAAGCTCCATCATCTTGCTGCATTTTCAACACTCCCTCTCAGCAAGATATGGATTATCTGCAACCCCTATCCTGCCTCTGTGGAATTCGAACTTGCTCCCGGTGAGCGCCTTCGTCAAGATGTCGGCATCCTGATCCTCCGTGGGAACATATGAAAGCATCATGATTCTCCGCTGAACACAATCTCTGATATGATGGTACCTTATGTCGATGTGTTTGGATCTATCATGAAATACTGGATTAGCCGAGAGTTTAATGCAACTCTGGTTATCACAATAAATCACTGTAGGCTCCAAATGCAACCCGAACAATCCAACGAGGATCTTCCTCATCCAAATAGCTTCGCATGCAGCCAAGCTTACTGCCATGTACTCGGCCTCTGCTGAAATGAGTGCCACGGATCTCTGCTTCCTACTGTACCAGGAAACTGCTGTCGACCCAATGCTGAAAACTCCTCCAGATGTGCTCTTCCGGTCTGTTGGACTCCCTGCCCAATCTGCATCAGTGAAGCCAGAAAGCTTCGCTCCATCCTCCTGTCTGTACCATAGACCATATCCCGATGTGCCTCTGATATAGCGCAATACATGCTTGCCCACCTTCCAAAAGAGCTTGGTAGGCTTAACCATAGCTTGCGAAAGATGGTTAACTGCATAGCATATATCGGGTCGTGTATTGACCAGATACATAAGCGACCCCACCAACTGTCGATAGACAGTGGCATCCACTACCTCCGCTGAAGTAGCATCCTCCTTCCTCCAACCACCAGGAAGAGGAGTGTCAACAAGCTTGCAGCCTCGCATGTTGAACCTCTCCAAAATCTCCCGGGCATACTTGCCCTGAGAAACAAACAGTCCTCCGCTGCGCTGCCAAATCTCCAATCCCAGGAAATAATGAAGGATGCCCAAGTCCTTCATCTCAAACTCTCGTGCAAGATCCTCCTTGCATGAAAGTATCAACCGCTCATCACCCGTCAAAATCAGATCATCTACATACAATACGATGATCAACAGCTTCCCCTCCACCACAATCTGGTACAGGTTAGGATCCGCCTCACTCTTGGAGAATCCAAGCCCGGTGAAGTAGTTGTCTATCCGAGTGTACCAAGCACGAGGTGCTTGCTTCAGCCCGTACAGTGCTCTCTTGAGTCGGCACACATGCGACTCACCGCTGAAGATCTCAAAACCTTCAGGCTGCTCTATGTACACCTCTTCCTCAATAACTCCATTGAGGAACGCAGTCTTCACATCCATCTGATGAATGTGCCACCCCATCTGCGCTGAGAGAGCAAGGATCGTCCGTATGGAAGAGTACCTTGCGACAGGTGCAAAAGTCTCCTCATAGTCAATCCCCTCGATCCGTGAGAAGCCACGGGCGACAAATCTCGCCTTGTACTTCTCCACACTCCCGTCAGCCGCCTGCTTCACCTTGTAGATCCATCGCGAACCTACAACTGATTTCCCAACCGGTCTTGGGACAATCTCCCATGCACTGTTCCTGATGATCGAATCATATTCTTCGATCATGGCATCAACCCATGCGGGTTCCTCCACAGCTTTCTCAAAAGAGGATGGCTCTGTCACAACACATTGACTCATAAGATCCATGTATCCAGTGTACCGATCCGGTGACTGTCTCTGTCTGCGCTGTGCTGTAGGTGGTCCTACAACCTTCTCTGCATCCCGAGCCAGTCGCTCAGCTTCTGTAGTGCGCATGTGCCCTCTGATGGTTGGCGCTGCCTGGGTGGTTTCTTCCACCTCCTAAACCTCCTCTTGTGGCTGATCCACATCCGGAAGCTCCTCCTTAGGAACTAACAGCTCCTCATCTGCATGCAAGTGTAGCTCCCTCTCAAGCGAACACTGCATGGCTTTCTCCTCCTGAAATTTTATATCCCGTCACACAACAGTCTTGCGACTGTCTGGCACATACACTCGATAGTTATGAGGTGTATCAGTGTACCCCACAAATATTCCAACCTCAGCAGTTGGATCCAGCTTCCTTCTTGCATCCTTCGTCACATGCATGTAGACAGGAGAACCAAAAATCCGCAAATGGGAAATATAAGGCCTCTTGCCAGAATAAGCCTCCTCCGGTGTACTCATGCCAAGAACCTTGTGAGGACAACGGTTCTGCACATACACTGCTGTATTGCATGCCTCAGCCCACAAGTGAAGGGGTAGGCCCCGATCATGCAACATCGCCCGTGCAGCACCCACGATCGTTCTGTTCTTCCGCTCAGCCACCCCGTTCTGCTGTGGGTTATGGGGTGCGATGAGCTCTCTCCGAATCCCTTCTGCGCCGCAGAACTCCTTGAATTCAGCCGAGATGAATTCACCACCGTTATCACTCCTTAGAGCAATCACCTTCTTCCCTGACTCCTTCTCGACCAGTGCTTTAAACTCATAGAACTTCGCGAATGTATCGCTCTTCTTCTGCATGAAGAAGATCCAGCACTTTCGAGAGAAATCATCAACAAAGATCACATAATACCTGTGCTTTGCTGTCGAAGCAACTGAGAAAGGACCACACACGTCTTTGTGAACTCTCTCAAGGATCGTCGTGGCGCGACTATCCTTCTCGTGAAAGGTGGCTTTCACATACTTCCCTAAAGTACACCCCTTGCACTGATCTGACTGCGCAAGGGTGCCCTTAGGAAGTCCAGTAGAAATCTGCTGCAGAATCTTCAAAGCTCCATGGTGAAGATGGCCCAATCTCCCGTGCCATAGTTCGCCCTCATCATCCCGGCTCACCACATCTCCAGCCTTGCATGCCATAGCTGCGCAGTCATCTACCTGCAACTGATAAAGGTTCTGAGTTCGAACCCCTATCTTCCGGGTCTCTCCAGTAGTCTTACTGCGCAAGAAGGCTTTTCCTTCGCTGAAGACCACATCATACCCCTTATCCTCTAACATCGCTACTGAAATCAGGTTCTTCTTCAATCCAGGTACATGCATGACATCCTTTAAGACAAAGGGTTTACCAGACTCCCTCTGAAAGGATACGGTACCGATACCAGTCGCACCGTATCTACCGTCATCGCCCATCTCGATGTGCATACCCAAATCCTTGTCCTCCAGATCTGAGAACAACTCCCGATCTCCCGTCATATGAAATGACGCACCGCTGTCCAAGAACCACACTGATCCCATCACACTTGAAACCAAGCATGAAATCAGTGAAAAGTCAAGCTCGAACTGTGAAGCCAAAGCTTCTCCATCTGCAGATCTTCCCGCTTGCTTGTTCTTCTTCTTCTTTGGAAAATTGGTAGCATAATGTCCGTGATCATGGCAGTGAAAACACTTCACTTTCGCCATATCCTACTTCTTGCCCTTTGCACCAGAATGAGAGGTTTTCTTACCCTTCCCCTTCTTTGCTTTGGCCACCAAAGCGTAGTTTTCTTCATCAGCTCCCTTTGATGAAGATCCATCTCGAGTAGTCCTCCTTATCTCCTCCTGCATGAGATCCGCCCAAAGGCGCTCCCATCCCGGCAGCTTCTCCCCACCATTGACACTATCTTGATATGAGTGCCAAGCCTTCGGAAGACCAAGGAGAGCCAGGTCGACCATGTCCTCTTCATCGACAGTAACCCCCACACTTCCCAGCTCATCTCTGCATTGAGTGAACTTCGTGAGGTATTTGGCGATACCGTCGCCCTTCTCCATCTTGATGTTCCTGAGCTTATCTTTGAGTGCCAGCTTCCTTTGGTCACTCTTACTCTGGAATAGATCCTTCAAAGCTTTCCACATTAAATATGGAGTAGCCTTTCCATGCAGGCTGGATACAATATGATCCTTGACGCCCTCCAACAGGATCCTTCGACATTTCGCTATCTTCTTTTGCCATGCATCGACTAAAGCCGCATCAGTGGGCTTTGGGACATCCGTATCTACGAACTCCTTCAGACCATTATCTTCTAACACTGCTTCCATGCGATCCTTCCATGCAACATAATTCGAACTGCCTTCAAGAGCATATTTGAGTCGCAAACCGTTGAAAGAAGACATTTTCAACACCGACACCAAGAAACAATTCTGCTGCAAAATTCGAATTCCAAACTCCAAGCTCTATCGCTTCCGATCTACACTTGAAAACAAATTATTTCCAAATCAGAGATTGACTGCAAGGGGCTTTTACCAGACCTTTCACTTTCCGAAGAAAGATGAATCCGAAGGCTTCCTGGCCCGTATGCAGACTCTGTCCGAGGAAATAAGTTTGCAATCACCGTAATAGATCTCGACAATTAATCTTGCTCCGATACCATGTAGAAATTAGCTGAATAAATCACTTATTCAATGGATATTAGCCCGATTACACATCAATTTCGAATTGCATGCATAACACATAATCTCATCTACAATTAATTGTCACATGCGGAAATAATAGAAGCGATCTCACATCAAATCAATCACACATTAACTCAGTATGTATGGGGAAAGCCTATAGCTGAAAACCCCGCAACTATTGTGTATATTATAATGGAGAAATCATGTAACCAAACAAGTACAATACTCCTCACAAGTACTCAGTACTTTCTCATAAAGTCACACACAATCTAGCTTAGTTTTGAACAAGTCACTGGTTCAAAACTCCCCGCCAATTGCCTTTGCCTCTATTGCGCAATCATGGCCTGTATATGAAGAGATCCAAGGTTCGAATCCCCTTGGCTTGACTGCGCAATTGTCATGGACAATTCCTCCAAGTGCAATGCAAATCCCATGCAAAACTGATCCTCCAACTGATAGCTTTACTCACCCTTTCATCTACCTCTTCCACTGGTCTCCACTGAACTGATCATGCACTGTAGTGAACTAAAGTGTTCTTGAGTTGACTAATGAGTTAATAATTAGTGAATTAAATATTATTTAATTCACTCCACTCATATCTAGTTGATTAGCTAGTTAACTAATCTCAACTAGTTCAACTAAAACAAACAGAACACAACTCCACTATCTGTCCCGTTAACTCCTCCAAAACTTCTGCCACTGAAGTCCAACTGAAGTCAACCATGCAAGATGCCATCAAACCCTAGGAACCACGTGATTCCTTCTGTCAGTTGCATGAGTCACCTCCATGACTCGAACTGAAGTGCTCCAAGAGAGTAAACTGTTGTTTATAGTCAAAATATTATTAAGGGTAAATAATATTTGACTTCCATATTTTTAGGAGAGGCAGTCTAAAAATAGCCTGGGACCTAAAAATATGAGTCTCATCTATTTTTACCAACATGTCGCATACTTCAAGAATCTCCAATCGGAATTCCCAAATTATGCTCTGTATGTCTAAAAATAGACATAGTCTAAAAATAGACTTTGCGCCAGAATTTGCCTGCGGGCCCACTTAGTGAAGGCGACTTCATTTCACTAAGCTCCATCATCTTGCTGCATTCTCAACAAAGTTCGCCATTTCTTTAGTGCATGTAGTATTGCTAACATTTCCTTCTCATAAATAGGTTTCTGTAAATACTTTCCTTTGATTGGACGACTTTCAAAAGCAATGGGTCTTCCTTCCTACATTAAAACTACACCAATTCCATTTCCTGAGGCATCACATTCCACAATAAAGGTTTTTGTGAAGTCTGGTGTAGCTAAGACCGGTGCTAGGCACATTGCCTCTTTAAGATGTTCAAAGGCCTTAGTTGCTTCAGAAGTCCATGAAAATGCATCTTTCTTCAATAATGTTGTTAGAGGTGCTGCTATTCTCCCACAATTCTTAACAAACTTGCGATAATACCCCGTTAACCCGAGAAATCCTCGCAACTTCTTTATGGTTGTGGGGACTTTCCATTCCTTAATGGCTTTAATTTTGTTAGGGTCTACCTTAACACCCTCGTGAGATACAATATGACCCAGATATTCCACCTCTTGTACTCCAAAGAAACATTTGGATTTTTTGCATATAATTGTTTCTCCTGCAATAGTTTGAGCACCCTGTCAACATGTTCAACATGATCCTTCCAAGACCTGCTGTAGATTAGTATATCATAAAAAAATACTAGCACAAATTTTCTAAGGAAGGGTTTGAAAAATGGAATTCATCAACCCTTGAAATGTAGAAGGTGCATTGGTAAGGCCAAAAGGCATGACCAAAAATTCATAATGACCCTCATGAGTTCGAAATGCTGTTTTTGGAATATCTTCAGTCTTCATTCTAATTTGATGATATCCCGAACGAAGATCCAACTTGGTAAAATAAATTGCTCCATGTAATTCATCCAATAATTCATCAATCACATGAATGGGAAATTTATCTTTAATGGTGAGCTTATTGAGCTCCCTATAATCCGGAGACATTCGCCATGATCCATCCTTCTTGTGTACCAATACTACAGGAGCAGAGAAAGAACTTTGACTAGGTTGAATTATACCCGCCTCTAACATTTCTGCAATCATACGTTCAATTTCGCTCTTTTGGAAGTAAGGATATCTATAAGGCTCGATGTTTGGAGGAACACTTCCTGGAATCAAATGAATAGCATGATCATGATCACGAATAGGTGGGAGTCCTTTGGGAGTTTCAAACACCTTGGAATGATTGTCCAAGACTTGTTGGAGATCTGCAGAAATAGATGATTTTGATGTTGGAACTTCTAGTGAGCATAATTGTGCAATTACGCCTCGCCGTTCTTTCTTTAGAAGCTTTGTCATGACATTAGAGCTTATTATCCTTCCTGGCTTCCCCGCAATACCCCGTAATTCAACTTCCTTTCCTTCTGAAAAAAATTTCAAGAAAAGTTCTCGAAAATTAAAAGCTACCGTCCCCAAAGATTGTAACCATTGTACTCCTAGTACAACATCAGCACCTCCCATAGGAATGGCAAGCATTGGACTAGTCAATACATATTCCCCCATGCTTAGCTTGATATTATGGCATTTTCCAGAGCAATTTATAGTTCCTCCATTTGCAACCATCACTTGACATTCTGGTGCTGGGTATAGGAAACAATTTAATTCCTTGGCTACCTTATAATGAATAAAATTATGGGTGCTACCTGAATCAATCAACACTATTACCCTTTCTTCTTTATATGTCCTTCTATCTTGAGAGTTTGAGGAGTGGTAATTCCTGCCAGTGCATTACACGATATGGTCGGATTCATTTCTTCCTCTTCTAGGGGTGGTTCCTGGTGTATATCCTCTTCTTGTTCATTTTCTTCTTCTTCTTCACAATCTATGTAAAATAATTTCTTCTCAGCACACTTATGACCTTTAATGTATTTGCTATCACAACTATAGCAAAGCCCTTTTGCTCTTTTTTCTTCCAATTTTTGTGGTGTCAACCTTGTAGGTTGTGGAAATCTAGGCGTAGCAACACTTCCTTCTTTATAGAATTGAGTGGCAGGCTTCCTTGTCACCATTATTTTACATTCAACTTTTCTTGCCAACTTGAATGCCTTCTCCAATGAATCAGGTTCCAAAACGCGAACTTCATGTTGGATGTTATCCTTTAAAGTGCCTAGGAAGATATCAATCCTGTGTTCCTCTGTAAGATCAGTTACCCTTATATTCAATTTTTGGAAGTCCTCAATGTGCTGCCCCACTAAACCCTTTTGTTTGAGATTTATCAATCGGGTAAAGAAGGTGTTGCTCTTTGTATCCTCAAAATATGCTATCATTTCCTCCGTAAAAATTGACCAAGTGACAATTTTTTTACGGGAGCAAAGCCATTGATACCATACAAATGTATTTTGTTCTAAATGTAAAGTTGCAATGCGTACCTTTTGTGTGTTTTGCACGTTATGGAGATCAAAATATCGCTCCATCTGTAGTATCCATGTTACAGGATCCTTTCCATCAAACTTCCTCATATCCATTTTTGGAATATGGTGGTTCTTCCCGCCAACATTCGAGTTTATGAAATCATGATTAACATTTATTTTGTTCTCATCAAGAGGTTCTTCTCCTATATTTCCGCCATTAGGAATCATTTCTGGTTTTAAGCTTGTCATCAAGCCTTCCATGTATGCTTTTAGATCAGTCTTCATGTTTTCCATGTTGTCTTTCATGTCATCCATCTTAGCTTCCACGCCATCCATTTTAGCTTCCATGCCTTTCTTCAAACCGTCCATCTTCACTTCCATGCCTTTCTTCAAAACTTCCATTTCATTTTCTGTTGCTCTTTGCGAGAGTGAAAACTGTTGCATTTGCTCTTGTAATTTTGATAGATCATGTTGCAATTCTTCATCTTTATGAGTCATAGTAGAGCCTTCTGAAGGCTTAATGGGTGTTGAATTCTTTTTAGGGGCCATTTTAAAATCCAATATTGATATCTATTCTACAAGTTTCCCTTGGAATCAATTCTTTGGCTCCCATTGTCGACAATGAACTGTACAGGGGAGCCCTTTACCCACATCTGGGAGTGGAAGAGACGTTCCTCCTCCTCTCGATCTTCCGTGCCTCTCCTTTGACTGGCAGGGCAACAGCGGGCGCTGGGGCCCGATCAATAATTGCCGCCATTCACCTGTGAGCCTGACCCTGAGGCTGAGCATGTACTGACTCGAAGCCCTCATCTCGGCCACTTCAGCCATCGTTGGGCCCGACACTCACTTGTGTTGTGAGGAGTTTTGCGGAACCTACACCACTTTCCCGTGTCCTTCTTGGCTTTGCAGGCTGGTTTCTTTTCTTGTGGCGATGAGTTGTCTTAGCCACCATGCCCTGCCCTCATTCCTTTGTCTCCCATGGGTTAAAGCACCTTTTCAATCTGTTTTTTGATCTCAAGTATATCCAGTAAGTCTCGCTCTTTTCCTGCTGAATTTCTTCACAATTCCTCAGCAAAAGATACCGGTATGCCGTACCAAGCGAGGAGATGTCAAGGAACTCCATTTCCTCTTGAATGTATTTGTGCAGACAACTGCGATACTTTAGCACCAGATGTTTCTCTGAATCTTTGATACCCAACTTTGTGCGCAGGGTATGGAACAGATTTGTCAGCTCATGCACATCTCGATCCCTTTGTTGTCGCAGCGTGGTCCATTGTATGTACTTGTCCTCATAGCTCCCCACGGGATAGTACTGTTCCTTGACGGCGTCTCGGAAAGAATTCCAAGTTGGTACGGCAGAGAACGGAGAGGGTTATGTCTGGTCCTTGTTCTCACAGTAGGTTTCCCACCAGTCCTTAACATGGGGGGTAGCTTTGAGGAGTGCAAAAATAATCTTCTCCCGGTCTGAAAAGTCATGAACCGAGAAATATCCTTCTAACAGATTCAACCATTTATCTACAACATCTACGTCTATTTGACCCTCAAATATGGGAATGTCAAAATTTACTTGTACCTTAAAAGGAGTCGCGCCTCCAGAGTGGCTGCTGGATGCAGATGCGCCGCCGATGGGTAGCCGTTGAAGGATCTGAGCAAAGTTATCCATCATCGCGTTCATTTGTTTTTGGAGGGCCTCCTCGAACAATATTTTGATAGGATCTCCTGCTCCCTCATCTTTCTTTTCGTCCCCCATGGGCGTCCGTCAAGGTTTGCGAGGCTGATCTTGCAAAGGTTCCACCAGATCGAGCCCTAGCTCCTTATACCCCGACCTCGTTGGGGACATGCAAAGAAGGATCGAGGAAAAGCAGACCGCTCTGATACCACTGATCCGGATTTATGCAGGAACGCAACAGAATAAACATATAAACATAAATACAGAGATGCAGCGGAAATAACACTTCATTTCATTAATATCAAAGAACTGAAATTTGCTTACAGACAGAATGGAAATAAAACTAGCTAGGGCGCTGGTAGCTATCTCCGAGAAGAGATGTGGCGGCTACAGGTCTCTGAACTGAGTTACAATGAGGCTCGAGGGCCTATTTATCATTTAGAAACAATGGGAAATCCTAAACAGCCAAAACCCTAACCCTAGGAGATGAAGCGCCAAAACTATGGGCCCCCTTTGGGTAAATTGGTGTTTCAACTTCCCAGGGGCGTAACTTTGGCATACGATCTCCGTTTGACGCGTACCATACCTCGTTAGAAAGATCTATCCGAGGACTACAAATTTGGAATGGGCAACATCGGTCCATGGACCCATGTTGCCCTCCTTTTTCCCAAAAAACGTCGTTTAGGGCCTCAAAACGGCTCCGGAAGTTTAGGACCCGAAAAACTGCTAAAAATAGTAAACTGTGCCGAAACTGAAAAACTGAAATAGACAATGGTGGAGCCCCAAGTGGAATAGGCGGGTGACCACCAATATCCACCTGGCACCAATATCCACCTGGATCATACTGAGAGGGGGGGTGAATCAGTATTTCTTTCAATTAGAGCATTAGTTAACATTCGGTTATTATCAATGTTTGTACAAATATAGAAGAAAACAAGAGGAACACAAATGCACACAGTTTTTAAGGTGGAAACCCACTCCGGGACAAAAACCACCTAATGCTTTTCTAATAATTCTTTAATATTCAACTCCAATTAAAAATAGAGCTCCAACTTCCTAGAATCTAGAAAATAATTCTTCTCCATCTCCCACTAGATGGACGCTCCAACGCCCGAGATTCTTCAGTAGTCAATTGAACGAATGCCCCAACACCCAATGAGCTACAACTCACCCTAGCACCACCCTACCACCCTATAGAAGAATAAAAGAAGAATGGACTCCCGTACCAGGGAAAATGGTCCACTTTACAATGATATATAATGATGCAGAAGAAGAAGATATACTAGACCATAACCCCAACTTTTACATAACCACCTAATGATGATCCTAGACCTCCCAACACTGCCTCTTCAACCCTTGGCAGATAGACACTAGTACAATTTGTACAATAATGTATTTACAATGACTAAGTACAATGATACCTTTACAATGATTGTATGCAGTGCTACCCACTTGAAGACTTCATATGATGAACTTCTTGTTGTTGTTATGCACCTTGGTTACTACTCTTGTCATGCTACCCTCTGTTGCACCTTGCTTTGCTTTTCTGCCGTAGAAATTCTGGTCCTTTGCAATCCTTGACAACACATGATCTAGTTTTTTCTTGCCTTCTAGGAGCTCGATATTGAATCTGGTGTATCTCTGTTATTTCAGATCCTCAATATCTTATTTTTGGTCTTGTAGTATTTCTCTGAGTTGTCTTTCCAATGCCACAAGTCTGACCCAATTTGGATTCTTCAAGAGAGAGTTATACCCAATTTCTCACAATGCCCTAATTATGGAATGTTTCAGCAGAGCGCACTTGCACGGCATTCCACGTGTCAATGTTTCTTCATTTAGCTCTGCAATTGATAGAGAAAAAACTACAGACTATGCACTATCTACCAATTTTTACGGAATTCCAATCTGATACTCAGAGAGAGAGTTATGACGATTTTACCAAGGTCACTTCTTTGAGATGAATTTCAGGAGCCTGCAAAAACCCTGACTTCCACAGATCATATCTCCAAAAATATTGTGCACCTTCATTTGAAATTTTACTGCAACTTCCTCAGGATTTCGGCTTCGTCTCATAAAAATTTCAGCTTCTAAACCTTCGTAGAAAAAAAGTTATAGCGAAAATTCCACGATGACCTGTTTCAGATGGCTGAATCCCTTGCCTAAGGAGGAAATAAAGATCACAATTTATATGAATGCTTATGTTGAGAGGGGCTTCAACAAGTGAACGTGGGAGGGATTTTAGTAGCTTAAAAAATATTAATTATGACTTTTCAATGACCCATGCCCCAACCCCATGGGGTTTTAGCCCACTAACTGGGGGTACAAACTTTATACATGAATATCTCTCAAACCGTGAAGAATTACATGGCGTGAAATATATCAATGGAAACATCTCGACAAGTAGAAACCATCAAAAGCATTATTGACCTAGAATATATTAATTTGGCAGGTCAAAATTCCCATGAAATATTGGGTTAGCCCCTGGTGCTGCTTGGGTTGACATCAATGACAACCGCTGATCAACAGTGGTTTGTTGAGCTTCAACAAGATGATGAGCTTAGTGAAAAGAGTCGCCTTCACTAAGTGGGCCCGCAGGCTATTTTTGGTGAAAGTCTATTTTTAGATTATGTCTATTTTTAGACATGATGATCATATTTCAGAAGTTGCAGGATGCTATTTTTGGATGGTTGATCAAGTTGGAAAAATAGATGAAATTATATTTTTAGAATATTGGGTGAAGTCTATTTATATATCGTTGATCTAAAAATAGATGCATGTCGATTATTATTAGCTCTTAATAATAATCAGACACTAAAAAACAACTTATTCTCTTGGAGCACTTTAGTTCAGTGCATAGATGTGGCACATTAGTGGACTGAGGGAATTATGGAATTCCCAAGGGTTTACTGGAGCTAATGCATGGAGGACTCAATTAGAACTCAAGTGGCAGAGTTATGACACAGTTGGAAGAAGTAGTTATGGAGTTGTATTTAGTTTAACTCAGTTAGACTCAGTTGAGCTAGTTGTATCTAGTCTAACTGAATGATACGCTAGTGAGAGTGGAGTGAATTAATTAGTTAATTAATTCATAAATAATAACTCATTAATCAACTGAAAAATACAGCAGTTAACTACAGTGCATGGCAGTTTCAGTGGAGACCCAATGGAGAGGTAGGTGAAAGGGAAAGATATACTATCTGTTGTGACCATAGTGATGCATTGATTGCATCACACACACATTGTAATTGCCAATGAGGATTGTGCAGTCAAGGCAAGGGTAATTCTATTCTTTAGCAGGGATTGTGCAATGGAGGCAGGCTAGCAGGAAGCAGAGATCAGTGCATGGATTTGCAAGATTGTTCCTGATTAATGTATGACGATTGTACTATACTACGAGCTTGATAAGCTTTGTATGAGGATTTTCATATGATTCCATGATACATAATATATAGATGGGGTTTTCAGCTTCAGGCTTTCCCGGTTAAAAACTGTGTTATGTGCGATTGATTATTTTTGCTTATGCTTCACTTTTTCCACAAAATATTAACAAGTGGAATTGATTCAGTATTTTGCATAAAGTTAAATAGTGTGAGATCAGGTGAATCAAGGACATATGCATGCTTAGTGCATATAATTTCTACATGGTATCAGAGCAATTTTGATTGAAGATTGCAATTGTGAAGTGAGTTTGCACTGTTGGACAATTCGAATTTGCTACAGAAGATTCTTGGTGCAGAAGTTGAGTATACATTGAAATGTATTTCAATGGGTTGCGATTGGAGTATGCCCTTGATGGGAGCTCGAATTACATAGCCTGGAAGAATAGGATGGAGGCGGTGCTGGAGGATAATGGGCTGAAGAAGTTCATTGATAATGATGTTCCTAAGCCGGGATCTAGCGATGCTGCATTACTTGATGCATGGCAAAAGAAAACAACAAAGACAAGGAGAATTCTTTTGGAAGGTGTGAAGGACCATATTGTGTCCAGACTTCACGGGAAAGCCACTCCATTCTTAATGTGGAAGGCTTTTACAGACTTGTTCCAAAGCAGAAGTGACCAGAGGAAGTTGGCGCTTAAAGATAAGCTCAGAAAAATAAAAATGGAGTAGGGCGACAGTATTCCAAAATACCTCACGAAGTTTGTCCAATGCAAGGATGAATTAGGAAGTGTGGGGGTTACTGTTGATGAAGAAGACTTGGTGAGCTTTGCTCTCCTTGGGCTTCCGAAGAGTTGGCATAGCTACGAAGACTCTGTCAATGGACGGGAGAAACTGCCGAGATGGGAGTGACTTTGGTCGGATCTTGTGCAGGAGGAGATAAGGCGGGGTACCAGGGATGGATCTTCATCGAAGAATGAAGATGAAGAGAATTTCTCTTTGGATGCCAAAGAAAGGAAAGGGAAGGGAAGAAACATCATTCAAAATCTGATGCTAAAGGCAAGAAGCAGGATTTTTCCAAAGTGAAGTGTTTTCACTGTCACGAACATGGGCATTTCGCCACTAACTATCCAAAGAAGAAGAAGAATAAGAAGGTTGCTAGATCTGCAACTGGAGAGGCCTTAGCCTCACAATTTGAGCTTGATTTCTCCTTGATCACATGCTTGGTTTCAATTTGTATGGGATCGATGTGGTATCTTGATAGTGGTGCATCTTTCCATATGACGGGAGACAAAGAGTTGTTTAGTGACTTGGAGGAGAAGGACCTCCAGATGCATATAGAGATGGGCGACTATGGTCGGTACAGTGTGACTGGCATTGGGAACATTACCTTTGAGAGGGAGTCTGGTAATCCATTCTTGTTGAAGAATATCATGCATGTTCTAGGTCTGAAGAAGAACTTGGTCTCAGTCGCAATGCTGGAAGACAAAGGTTATGAGATTGTTTTCAGTGAGGGAAAAGCCTTCCTTCGATATAAAATAATGGGTCAAACCAAGAAGATAGGGGTTTGAATTAAGAATATCTACAAGCTAGAGGTAGATGGCTGTGTTGTAATGGTGGGCAAAGAAGAAGAAGTGGTGAGACGGGTTGAGGGCGAATTATGGCACAAGAGATTGGGCCATCTTCACCATGGCGCTTTTAAGATTTTGCAGCAGATTTCTACTGGACTTCCCAAGGGTACTCTTGCGCAATCAGATCAATGCAAGGGATGTACCATGGGTAATTTTGTGAAGACCACCTTTCATGAGAAGGAGAACTGTGCTTTGGTGATCCTAAAGAGAATTCACACAGATGTGTGTGGACCTTTCTCAGTTGCTTCAATATAAAAACACAAGTATTATGTTATATTTTTTTATGACTATTATCGTAGATGCTAGATCTTCTTCATGCAAAAGAAGAGTGAAACGTTCTCAAAGTTTTGTGAGTTCAAGGCATTGGTGGAGGAGTCGGGGAAGCAAGTGAAAGCTCTACAGAGCGATAATGGTGGTGAATACATCTCGGGTGAATTCAAAGACTTCTGTAGTAAAGAAAGAATTTGAAGAGAACTCATAGCGTCTCATAACCCACAACAGAATTGGGTCGCGGAGAGAAAGAACAGAATGATCGTGGTTGTTGCACAAGCTATGCTTGAGAGAGAGCTAGACTTGCATGCAATGAAGGAACTACTTGTTCCGAAAGATGAGCATCTGGATGTAGATCAGCCACACGAGGAGATTCATGGAGTGGAGGAGTCCACTCATGCAGAACCAAACATCAGACAAGGCAAAAAACGTACCACAGAAGCTGAGATACTGAAGCTTGATGCGGCACAGAATGTAGGAGTCCCTACATCACATCGCAGACAGAGACAGTCACTTGACCGATTTACTGGATACATGGCTCTTATGAGAAAGTGTATCATGATAGATCCATCTTCTTTCGAAGAAGCAGTGTAGGACCCCACATGGGTAGATGCCATGGTGGAGGAGTATGACTCCATTGTGAGAAACAGTGCTTGGGAGATTGTTCCAAGGCTGGTAGGAAAATCAGTTGTAGGATCAAGATGGATCTACAAGGTAAAGCAAGCTGCTGATTGGAGCGTTGAAAAGTATAAGGCAAGATTTGTTGTCCGAGGATTCTCACAGATCGAGGGGATTGACTATGAAGAAACCTTTGCACATGTTGCATGGTATTCTTCCATATGGACCATCCTTGCTCTCTCAGCGCAGATGGGTTGGCACATTCATCAAATGGATGTGAAGACTGCGTTCCTTAATGGGATCATTGAGGAAGAGGTGTACATTGAGAAACCTGAAGGATTTGAGATCTTCAGCAGCAAGTCGCATGTGTTCAGGCTCAAAAAAGCATTGTATGGGCTGAAACAAGCACCACGTGCTTGGTACACTCGGATCGGAAGATATTTCACTGGACTTGGCTTCACCAAGAGTGATGCGGATGCAAAATTGTACCAGATTGTGGTGGAGGGTAAGATTTTAATCATTGTACTTTATGTTGATGATTTAATACCAACATGTGATGAGCAGTTGATACACTCATGCAAGGCAGATCTTGCAAAGAAGTTTGAGATGAAGGATTTGGGCCTCCTTCATTATTTCCTCGGATTGGAAATATGGTAGCAGGAAGGTGAATTGTTTGTGTCTCAAGGAAAGTATGCCCGAGAGATACTGGAGAAGTTTCACATGCAAGGCTGCAAGCCTATCGACACTCCTCTTCCAGGAAATTGGAAGAAAGAGGATCCTACATCGGTAGAGGTAGTGGATGCCACTGTTTATCGACAGTTGGTGGGTTCGCTCATGTATTTAGTCAATACAAGACTGGACATATGCTATGCGGTGAACCAGCTTTCACAAGCGATGGTTAAGCCTACCAAGCTCTTTTGGAAGGCAAGAAAGCATGTTTTGAGATATCTCAGGGGCACATCTGAGTATGGTTTATGGTACAGACAGATGGATGAGGTGAAGTTGCATGGCTTCACGGATGCAAAATGGGTAGGAAGCCCAACAAACAGAAAGAGAACATCAGGAGGGATTTTCGGTATCGGATCTACGATAGTTTCTTGGTACAGCAAGAAACAAAGATCTGTGGCACTCAGTTCAGCGGAAGAGAAATACATGGCAGCAAGTCAAGCTGCATGTGAGGCTATCTGGATGAGGAAGATTCTGGTTGGTTTGTTTGGTTCACATTTATATCCCACAATGATACATTGTGATAATTAGAGTTGCATTTAAATCTCGGTTAATCCTGTGTTTCATGATAGATCTAAACATATTGATATTCCGTATCATCATATCAAAGATTGTGTGCAGTGGAAGATCATGTTGCTTCAGTACATTCCTACGGAGGATGAAGCAGCAGAGAGATATTCGAAGATTCTTGTGAAAAAATTCGAATACCATAGAGGTAAGATCGGGGTGAAGGATAATCCCTATCTTGTTGAGAGGAAGTTTTGAGATTCAATAAGATGATGAGCTTAGTGAAAAGAATCGCCTTCACTAAGTGGGCCCGCAAGCTAATTTTGGCGCAAGTATGTTTTTAGACTATGTCTATTTTTAGACATGATGATCATATTTTAGAAGTTGCAGGATGCTATTTGTGGATGGTTGATCAAGTTGGAAAAATAGATGAAATTCTATTTTTATAATATTGAGCGAAGTCTATTTATAGATCGTCAATCTAAAAATAGATGCATGTCGATTATTATTAGCTCTTAATAATAATCAGACTCTAAACAACAACTTATTCTCTTGGAGCACTTTGTTTCAGTGCACAGATGTGGCACATCAGTGGATTGAGGGAATTACGCAATTCCCAAGGGTTTACTGGAGCTAATGCATGGAGGACTCAGTTAGAACTCAAGTGGCAGAGTTATGACACATTTGGAAGAAGTAGTTATGGAGTTGTATTCAGTTTAACTCAGTTAGACTCAGTTGAGCTAGTTGTATCTAGTCTAACTGAATGATACACTAGTGAGAGTGGAGTGAATTAATTAGTTAATTAATTCACAAATAATAACTCATTAATCAACTGAAAATTACAACAGTTAACTGCAGTGCATGGAAGTTTCAGTGGAGACCCAGTGGAGAGGTAGGTGAAAGGGCAAGATAGACTATTTGTTGTGACTATAGTGATGCATTGATTGCATCACACACACATTGGAATTGCCAATGAGGATTGTGCAATCAAGGCAAGGGTAATTCGAAGTCATTTAGAGCTATTCTTCAGCAGGGATTGCACAGTGGAAGCAGGCTAGCAGGAGGCAGAGATCGGTGCATGGATTTGCAAGATTGTTCCTGATTAGTGTATGATCATTGTACTGTACTGAGAGCTTGATAAGCTTTGTATGAGGATTTTCATATGATTCCATGATACATAATATATAGTTTGAGTTTTTAGCTTCAGGCTTTCTCAATTAAAAACTGTGTTATGTGCGAATGATTATTTTTTTTTATGCTTCACATGTGTATGCAATTAATTTTTCCGCAAAAGATTAACAAGTGGAATTGATTCAGTATTTTGCATAAAGTTAAATAGTGTGAGATCGGTTGAATCAAGGACATATACATGCTTAGTGCATATAATTTATACATGGTTAACTACAATTGAGGAACTCTGATTGGAAGCTCTTGGGAATGTAATGTGCGAAGAAAAGAAGGAAGAGATCATGGAATATGAAACCATGGTAAAGGAAATCAACATCCGAAAGACCAAGAATATTTGACTAGGATATCTCCATGGAATATATGAAGACTTTTATGAAGTATAAAGAGGAAAGAGACCCTTGAAAATATATATATTTGGGAGATATGTCGATATGTATACAGGATGTTGATGCAAACTAGAATATTTCATGATGAAAGATCATCACAAAGGTAATGTTGATTTTAACGTTCATTCCTTTATTTTTTTATATATCTGGATGGGTTTATGCAGAGTTTCCAAGGGAAGATCTATGGATGTCTTCCACCACCGACACACATGTAGTAAGATGTAAAGATCCTTGAGTAAACATGGCATGAAGAAAGCAGCATGGCATGAAGGAAGGCCAGATATGGACTAATAGATCACTTTCCGATGAAGACATTGCTAACTCATATATGAAAGTGATGGATGGTCGGTGCCCTATGTAGAAGTCATAAACATGAAGACTCCTAGATAAACGAAGTTCATGACATCATGAGGAGTTCTTCAAGTAGCTAGTTGTCTCATCATCTCCACCTAAGGAGTTGTTGTAGGTCTCTAATTAAGAGGGAGTCTGGAAACAAGTTTCTGACTCGGAAGAAACTTGGAAATTTATTAGCCAAGAGGGAGCTTAGGTACATTCCTTCCGAAGGAATGATTACATTCCTTTATTGGAATAGATATTTCCTCCCTAATTAAGAGGGAGAGATAGACACATCATTTTTGTCTTCACTTGGGAAGACAAATTGGAGGATTGGGTAAACATCTAGCATCCAATGCTCTTTGAGGATGTATTAGGTCATCCAAGATAAGAGTAATTGTAGAGGAATGATATTCTTTGAGGATTGGGAATCTAAGATAAGAATAGTCTCTATAGTGACCAACCTTATATTTTACTAAATGAACACTAGGCTTTAATTTTTATTTTTTATTTTTGTAATAATACAGTAACTAGGAATTTAAACCATAAGCATACAAGTTTGAAACTCAGTAAAATTAAATCACTTATATTAAATGTCCATAAATTTATCTTCATAGCACATACATCTATTTAACGTGTTGATTATAGGCACAATGAAGTCGTCATAAAAATTATAAAAAAAAAAAAACATTATAAATAACACATGTACCATTCACCCTTAGACGAGATCAAAACTTGACTTGATGCTACTTGAGCTCCTTTTTTGTCATCTACCTCCAAGCTTGAATGTTTTCGTGCTTAATCTAAATGTAATGACCCACCGGTTGACCTCCCAGCCTACTCCTTGGGTAATCTTCTTCCCCGCAGACTCCCGAGCTGCAATGGGGTTGTACAACAAAGGAATGTTCTAGCTAATAGAGGTGAGCACCTCTTGGCTCAAGAGTCCCCTCTCTATAATACTCTACCTCACCAAAATCAACTATAGCTCGTAACCACTCGCAATGACATAATCTCCTCCATCCAATAATAGGGTAAGCCAAAAATTCCTTTTCCCTTGGCTTTCCCCTTCTTTTATAGAAGGCTTCATAAGTGACACTCGGAATTTCATGCATAAATAATTATTTTTTATTAATCCACAATTTGATTATTCACCCACCCATGTGTCACCCTCTCATCAAGGCTCTCCAAAAATAATTTATTTAAATATTATTTTCCTCACCCCAACAAGACTTCCTATTTCTTCTCCTAATTGTTTATTGATTCCCCCTTTCCTACTCCTTAATTTTTGTTTATTACTGAAGTTAACTGATAAGTCTCAGATTTGGTCCCCTAACTACCTCCTAATTTAACTCAATTTTCCTCTTAGATGAATATTCTTATGTTGGCTCTTGCCACATGGAGGTTCTCTAAATTTCTCCAATTTTAATTTATTAGTCTTATTTTAATTCACCACCCTCTTCTCTTAGTGAAGCTTTTAACTATTTTATGGTTAACCTTTATACATAACTCTATGTCCCTCTTTCCCCTTTTTCTTAATTAAGTTACTTTTGTACCTTATCCACTTAATATTATTATTATTATTATATATATATATATACAACATGGAAAGTGGTAGAGTTCTCAGGGTAAAGTATTTTATTTCTTCCTATTCTTCCCTTACCCTAAGTATTATTCTTGATTTAATTTCCTTGGTTCTAACATCATATATCACTTTTTATGAATTAATAGGATTTTTATATATTGGTAATATTTATTAGTTTCTTTAATGATGACGAGTGTGTCAAGTTGGTCATGCCCTTCAAGAACTTCCATTAGAAGTTCCAAGGGTGCCATGCCTAACAGTTTATTTGTGATGCCAAGGGTGCTAAGTTGGTCGTGCCCTTCAAGAATTCCTCTTGAAGTTAAAAGGGTGCCATGCCACTTACGCTTCAAGCATCCAGTGGCTACAAGGGGAAAGTATAGGTGCAATGATAAAGACCATTATCATCTCTTATGCCCCCTACTATAGTGAGACTAATGGTTTTAGGGATCAAGTAATATACCTTGATGCGCGCCCCCCAAAAATTCCTCGTGAGCAACCCAAATTTGGGACCTTCCCCCATGACATCATGATCTTCAAGGCAAAGGTGTTTCGACCTTTCCAGCCTAAGTCACGGCGAGAGTGCTAGCGGGTGAGATCAGGGACACTATCCCACACCTCCCATGTTGTTCCATCCAATTGTACTACCCCATCATCCATATGTGAGTCATTCGGTCAAGCAACTAACATGTTCCTGCAATCACTGGCATATCATCAGCAAGTTTCTATCAAACCAGATGTCATCAACTCATCATATGCGAGTGCCTTAGAATTTTAAATACAAAATATTAATTTCTATCAAACCAGATGTCATCAACTCATCATATGCGAGTGCCTCTGGTGGTTTCCTGTCATACCCAATAATCATCAGTAACAAAGTTTCTCAGTGTTAGTCATTATCATAATAGCAACATCAACATGACCTAGTCATTCACATCATTGTTTATTTTGAACCAGAACTAATGTAAGTAGCTAACATATGGGACACATCCATCATGGTTATCATAATCATAACATTAATGGGAAACTGACATATCCATCAAATCCATCATCATCGTAACATCAATAGAAAACATATCTATCCATAAAATATATCATCATCATGATATCAATAAAGAACATGCATATCCATTAATGCTACAATCATATCAATAGAGAACGTACATAACCATTAATGCTATCATCATCATAGTATCAATAAAGACATGCATAACTATCAAATCCACTAATAATAGAGTCATGTGTCCAGATCCTCAACATGAGGTCCTCAAAGAATAAAGTGCGGGCCTTAGGGCTAAATAATGTTAAAATTCATATCATTGTCAGTCAACTAGAGTAGGGCACTATAGTCTCGGTGGAACACACCCTGAGAACCCGAGTGGGGTATATTCCGAGATAAAAAAATTTACAGTTTGTTTAAGTTTTTTTTATAGTTAAGGAAATATTACAAATTTTAGCCTTTAACTTTTACATCTCATTGATTTAAAAAAAAAAAAAACATGTAATATTTTCATCACTCCAAGCATGGGCCATAATTGATAATGAAGAATGCCATCTTATTACATGAGTAGACAAAGTTGGGCCGTTTGGAGTGAGACACATTCTTGTCACAACTAATGCAAACACTGGTGAATAACATACTAAGTTGTCATGCGATAGAAATTATGATGTATACGTCATTTTTGCACTATATTTTTCTTGTGTGGATATAAATACCATCTATTTTCATAAAAAAGATCAACTATCAAACAAACTCTTGGTCATTTTTTCTTTAAATCCTGAATTGATAACTTGGATTATTTTGGTACTTCTCTTATGTCTACATCGTCTACTCTTGGTGTTGATCCTATTTGTGTGCCTCTGTGATTGAGGTTTCTAATGGTTTTCTCATGGCTCTTCAAGATGCTTTTCACGTGCTTCCAAACCAAGTAAATTTCATAGCTACTCATGTCTATGTGTAAGCAGGCTTATCTTGGAAAGGTTTTAAAACCAATTAGGATTAAATGTTAGGATGCAACCATGGTTCCACTTTGTTGTTTAGTTCATTAAAGAAACTAAAATCCATCCTACATTATTTTACCGGCTTGGGAAATTTTCCAAAATAATTATATATCTTGCATTTAAGTTTATATATATCTTGAATCTTGATTAAATATATATGCCACAACAAATCACTATGACTTATTTTCAATTTTATGTTTATCAATTTAATGTAATTGTACAGTAGTCATCTTCCCCTCTCTTTTTTCGTGTTTTTTTTTTTTTTCTAATTCCATCACGGTATTGAAAATTTAATAAGATTGCATCAAATGTTGTACATGTTATCACAAAATCTAGCACCTTAGTGTAAATCTTCCAGAAGGTGCTAAAACTAGTGTAACATGGAAGTGTTACCACTTCCCCCTTAGCAACAACTCCTCCTTTTAGTGAAATATGGATCCTACATAAGGGAGGCTTTCCTAGTAGCCTCTAGAGTCCCTAAGGAAAACGAAAAATCAAGCCTAAGGACACATGTATGGCTACTCAAATTTCCACCCACGATATATTATATTCAAGGTAAGTGCAAGGTGGTTAATTGATGTAATTTCCAGATTTTAATGGATGGGGATCTAGATCAATTTAGAAGGCTAAACTAAATATTTATCAGAAGAAGATTCCCCAAAACTACAAAAGAAGAAAATGCCATTCATTGTTATAAGACATGAAAAAAATATGATGTATTATAGCAATAGAACAAGCAATGACAGTGACAATAAAATCAGCCCTTAAACAAGTGATTAACAAATGAAACTAGGGCTTAAATAATGAATTAAACAATGGTTTAATCAACTAGCTAAACTAAAATCAAAATGCATATAATAGCCATAGAAAACAAGATGGTTAGCCTTAGAAGGGTTGTAAAATAAATCAACAATATAAAATATGATGATAAGAAAAATTTAAGCCAATTAATTTCTTAATTACCCGATATGTCTAACTATTGCTAAAAATTCATCTAAAACTATTATAAATATTAATTTAACCCTAAAACAATAAAACAAAAGTTAAATTTTGGTTTTTATGATTGACTATTGGGACATGACTAGTGTCCTCTTTTTTTGGAGGGACATACGGGGTCAACTAAGGACTCCTTTTGGAGAGTGTAAATGAATCTAGGGTGATATATAGGGCTTTCAATTATAAACACTAGAATATCCACGTAGTATCTTACAAATTTCAATAAAGTCAAGGGTGGACTCTCCACTAAAAAATTTCATAGGGTTTTGTGGAGATTTTTGACGAGGAAGGCATTTTTATGAATAATATGTGTGTGTGTGTGTGTGCAATAATTGTAATAGTGATAAGTAATTAGTAATTACTGTTGAAGAGGCATGTCAAAATGGGACATGACCTTCCATGAAGAGGCAGGTGCCTAATATATAAGCAGACCCCTCACTCTCACTTGTATCATCATTCTTCGTACTTTTATATATAATAATATGTGTATCCTCAATGGATATTTTTATATTTCAAGTCTTTTGGAGTATTTAACTTGAGGTACGAGCTTTGTTCGTTCCATTTGGTATCAGAGTTGTTCGATCCTCTGGCCACTCACCGCTGCACAGAGCCACGCTCTCTGATCCAGGTCCATGACCGTCAAAATTCATCAAACTTGTTGTCGTCATGACTGAAGCATTCTATACACCTGTTGGAGTATCTCCAGTTTCACCAATAGGCCCTTGGTGATAAAAGGAAAAAATTTAATTAAAAAAATTAATAAGAAAATTAAAAAGAAGAAAAAATAAAAAGACCGTAGAAAAAAAGGCAAATAAAAAGAAAAAAAAAATAGAGGAAGGAACAAAGAAAGAAAGAAATAAAGAGAAGATAAGAAAAACACACACATACACACGAAGAAACTAAAAATATATATATATAACACATACTCTCCACAAAAAATCTTCATAATGTTTTAAAGAATGGGTTTCTCCAAGAAGAAACCAAGAGAATGCACCATCTCCATTGGAAAAGTATAGTTACACAAAATAATCATTCGTAAACAAATCCAACAAGATTTAGAGAGACCACTTACTCAAAAAATCATTTGCATCCATAAAACCTGGCCATGAAAATCCATAAACTTTGCAAGATCATCCATAATACCCTCTCCAAAAGAAGTCGGTCTAGTCATCCTTCCATAAATTTTTAGAATAAACAGAGGAAAAGTGGGCAAGTAGTGATATATCTCCACAAGTAGAAATGATTTAAAAATGAGGAGTGATATCTTATTTATTTGAGAGATGTAACACCTCCCCGTCCAATAGAAGCTTTGAAAACATAAAATAATTTCATTATTGTTAATTTTCATAAAGCAACATTCTTATTTACTTTGATAGTTACATTTCTTCAATAACATGTTAAGTTCACCCCAAATAATTATACCATTGTATAGATCTATATTATTAACCATCATAATATGAAATTATGCAGAAAGAACAATACCATCATCATCTAAGAAGCGGAAAGTAAAATATCAAAGGAAGAGAAGCAGGAACACATAGAGGCACCAGGAATGGTTTGAGACCAGGGAAAATCCCACTACGAGGAAATCCCTTGCAAATTCTTCTTCTTAGATTTTCATCAAATGATTCAACAACAAGAGTACAATGATCCATAGATCCATATCTTCACAATGCAAAAAACAACTAGCATGCACGCAATAAAACCATAACCATAATTCTGCTTGAAGGATCTGAGAATTGAAATTGCAATGACACTGGATGTAGCAAACTGATGAATATGGTTGATACTGAATGAGGATTGTAGATACATATTGTAGCGAAAAAAAAAAAATATATGATCTACAGATCAAAAAATCTATAATACCAAAACACAGACTTGATAGATCACCAAGTGATCTCGACTCCGAATTCCTAGATCTGAATCCAGGAGATTTTTAATGACTGTTCTGATGCAATTTTGATTGAATGGCTGATGTCTGGAGGCACTGTGAAAACAAATGAAGGTGACCCAACTAAGATCTGCTCAAAAATTCTCTTGGTCGCAACCTTACTACACGCTCTGCCTACAGCTCTGGGGTCCTTGGCTGCTACCAGGAAACTATGTGCATGCAGATCTGGTTCAGATCAACCCGATATGACCTTAGGAGCTTGGTTGCACCCTACACAAGCTCTGCTCGTGCTTCTGGAGTCCTTGCCTACGGACATAACACACCCAGCCCATGGCTCTACTTAGTTGGGCCTCTACTTCTGCATTTCCTACTGGTGACTCTGCTTCAAAATACCTAGATCAGATGTGTGATCACATCTGTGATCCTAACTCTTTGTGTGAGCTCCTCCTGACGTACATGTGCGAGCCAAGACAAAAAATAGACAAAACAAACCAATGGATGCAAATCATAGATCGCTTGAGAAAGTTTACAAATGAGCTTGAGGTCGCTTCTATTTATAACTTTGTGAGGGACCACTTGGGGCTTTGATCGAATCAACATGCGGTTAGGCCGACCCATAAAATAATAAAATAATTCATAACTTATTTTTTTCTTAGCCGATTGGGGTGATCTATAGGTTGATTTTGACCCTCTCGAAAAGAGGAATCTAATTAAATTATTATCTTAATAATATGATTTGTCTAATGTGTAATTTTACCCTAGTTGAAAAAATTAACACTCCCTCTCAACTAGGAAGAATTCCACTTTGCAATCTCTACTTGTAGTTCTTTGCATCAAGGTGTATTCACGACTCAACTCAATCTGCTGATATATGTTCTTGAGAGCTGACTTGACTTGAGGGGCACCTGACCTTTGGGCTCGACTAGATGGGAGATTTGGGCTCGGATCTTGATGGGGACCCTTGCTTGGGCCCTCGGATTTTGGTAATTACCCTAAAGTTTTCTCTTCAACCTTGTGTACTCGATCAATATGCCATTTTTTAATCTTTATGCATCATCATGTATCATCATTGAACATCTCTATCATGTTTTGTGTCAATACTTGTTATGTTGTGAACCTTTCTCATTACAAATCATCAGTGTACTCTTCATGTTTATTTTTGTTTATCTCTTTATTTTTTCTGTTTGTATATTGAACAGTTATGAAACTAGCTCCCAAAATAGAAGAAAAGAGAGATCAACACCTTAGAAATAAGCCACTTCAAGGGAACAACCTCCTTTACATTAAATAAATGAACAATTATTGGATGACACAATTTACAAAACCTACTTTCTATATAGAGGATTCCATGGGGTCACAATATAATCCTAGCCAATCTAACAATATTAATGTAAGAGCACAACAATAACAATAGTGGGCTATTATGGGGCACAATAATAACAAAATGAGGACTACATGGGTACAACAATAACAGTAAGGGGGCTACACTAACAACAGTAAGGGACTACACTAGTAATATATGCCCCTAACATGCCCCTCTCCTTCAAAAAAGTGTTATCCTAAATGCTTGAGTAGTTCTGGATGATTTTGTATGAAATCCTCATCCTCCCATGTGGAATCTTCAGTGGGTAAGTTCTTCCACTTGATGACATACTCTAAAATTGATCGATTTTGTAGTCGTCGGGTTCTTATTTCTGTGATTGCTTCAGGTTCCAATATGATTTTTCCTTCCTCATCAAGTTCTGGAAATATTTTTTGAACCAGAATTTTGTCACCTATAAGCTTCTTTAAGCATGAAACATGGAAAGCTGGGTGCACTCGAGAAGATGCAGTAAGCTCCAATTTGTATGCCATAGTACCAATATTTTGCAACACCTTATAAGGACCATAGTACTTTGGGGATAATTTTGTATCCTTCTTAGCTTGCTTCAGGGACATTTTCTTGTATGGTTGTAGTCATAAAAATACCCAGTCACCTACATCAAAACTTCTCTCACTGTGATGTTGATTTGCCTGTTGTTTCATTCGATTCTGTGCCAAATTTAGGTTATCCTTTAAGAGTTGGAGAACTTGTTGTTGATGCTCGAACCTTAGAATTTTCATTAAATATGATGTGATGGGGTCATTTTTGCTGTAGTGTGAAAGGAAGTGTTATACCACCATTCATCCAGAGGTAACCAATTAACCCATTGTGTTTGTTTATCAGATACAAAGCAACGAAGATATTCTTCCAAACATTTTTTCACTATCTCAGTTTTCCCATCAGATTGAGGATGATAAGATGAGCTATGAGCAAGTTGAGTACCCAAACAAGAAAATACTAATTTCCTCCAAAAATTTCTAGTGAAATTGGGATCTTTATCACTTACAATAATCTTTGGGTTTCCATGTATCTTTTGAATTGTTTCCATAAATGTAGTAGCAATTGTACTCGCTTTAAATGGATGAGATAATGAACAAAAGTGTGCACGCTTGGTAACTCTATCAACTACCACCATGATGACACTCTTTCCTTCGGACTTAAGTAAACCTGTGATAAAATCCATTGAAACCTCCTCCCAATGTTGATTTGGAATGGATAAATGTTGTAGCAGACCCAGGGTCTTAATTGTCTCAACTTTATTTTGCTAGAAAACCAAAAATTCCACCACAAAATTTTGAATATCAGATTTAAGGCCATCCCAAAAAAAATATTTCTTCACCCTATGGTAAGTTTTTAAAAATCCCGAGTGTCCTTCTAAGGGAGAGGTGTGCAATTCCAAAAGAACCTTTTGTTTTAGTTGGGAATTCTTACAAATATATAAGCGATATTTGTACCATAAGGAATCATTTTTCCAACTAAACATATTAGATGTACTAGGATCTTGTTGCAACTTTTGAATGAGTGTCCATACTTCTTCATCATTCTTCCATTCCTCCATTGCTTCGATTATCCAATCGGGTTGGATAATAGAAATGGCACAAAGAAATGCTTCCACATCCTCATCCTTTCTTGAGAGTGCATCTGCAACAAAATTTAGCTTCCATTTTTTGTAGATGATTTCAAAGTCATAACCCAACATCTTTGTGACCCATTTTTTTTGCTCTTCTAAAGATAGTATTTGTTCCAAAAAGTATTTAAGACTGTCATGATCATTTTTTACCCTGAAGTGTCTTCCCATTAGGTAAGGTCGCCATTTCTTTAGTGCATGTAGTATTTCCAACATTTCCTTCTCATAAATAGTTTTATGTAAATACTTTCCTTTGATTGGACGACTTTCAATAGCAATGGGTCTTCCTTGTATTAAAACAACACCAATTCCATTTCCTGAGGCATCACATTCCACAATAAATGTTTTTTGTGAAGTCTGGTGTAGCTAAGACTGGTGCTTGGCACATTGCCACTTTAAGATTTTCAAAGACCTTAGTTGCTTTAGGAGTCCATGAAAATTTATATTTATTCAATAATGTTGTTAGAGGTGTTGTTATTCTCCCATAGTTCTTAACAAAATTTCAATAATAACATGTTAACCCGAGAAATCCTCGCAACTACTTTATGGTTGTGGGGACTTTCCATTCCTTAATGGATTTAATTTTGTTAGGGTATACCTTAATACCCTCCTAAGATACAATATAACCCAGATATTCCACCTCTTGTACTCCAAAGAAATATTTGGAGTTTTTTCATATAATTGTTTCCCCTCCAATAGTTTGAGCACCATATCAACATGTTGAACATGATCCTTCCAAGACCTATTGTAGATTAGTATATCATCCAAAAATACTAACACAAATTTTCTAAGGAAGGGTTTGAAAATGGAATTCATCAACCCTTGAAATGTAGAAGGTGCATTGGTAAGGCCAAAAGGCATAACCAAAAATTCATAATGACCCTCATGAGTTTGAAATGTTGTTTTCGAAATGTCTTCTGTCTTCATTCTAATTTGATGATATCTTGAACAGAGATCCAACTTGGTGAAATAAATTGCTCCATGTAATTCATACAATAATTCATAAATCACAGGAATGGGAAATTTATCTTTAATAGTGAGCTTATTGAGCTCCCTATAATCTGGACACATGCGCCAAGATCCATCCTTCTTGTGCACCAATACTACTAGAGCAGAAAAAGAACTTTGACTAGGTTGAATTATACCGGCCTCTAACATTTTTGGAATCATACGTTCAATTTTTCTCTTTTGGACATAAGGATATTTGTAAGGCCTAATGTTTGGAGGAACACTTCCTGGAATCAAATGAATGGCATGATCATGATCACAAATAGGTGGGAATCCTTTGGAAGTTTTGAACACCTTGGAATGATTGTCCAAGACATTTTGGAGATCTGGAGAAATAGATGATTTTAATATCGGAACTTCTAGTGAGCATAATTTTGCAATGACACCTCATTGTTATTTATTTAGAAGCTTTGTCATGACATTAGAGCTTATTATCTTTCCCGGATTCCCTGTGATACCCCTTAATTCAACTTTCTTTCCTTCCAAAAACAATTTCAAGAACAATTCTTGAAAATTAAAAGCTACCATCCCCAAAGATTGTAACCATTGTACTCCTAGTACAACATCAGCACCACCCATTGGAATGGAAAGCATTGGACTATTCAATACATATTCCCCCATGGTTAGATTAATATTGTGGCACTTTCCAGAGAAATTTATAGTTCCTCTATTTCCCACCATCACTTGACACTCTGGCGTTGGGTATAGGAAGCAATTCAATTCCTTGGCTACCTTACAATGAATAAAATTATGGGTACTACCCGAATCATTAAGAACTATTACATTTTTCTTCTTGATATGTCCTTCTATATTAAGAGTTTGAGCAGAAGTAATTCCTTCCAATGCATTATAGGATATGGTCAAATTAATTTCTTCCTTCTCTAGGTTTGGTTCCTGGTGTATATCCTCTTCTTTTGAAGTTTCTTGTTCCTTTTATTCCTCCTCTTCACAATCTATGTAAAATAATTTATTCTCAGCGCGCTTATGACCTTTAGTGTATTTTATATCACAACTATAGCAAATCCCTTTTTCTCTTTTTTCTTCCAATTGTTGTGGTGTCAACCTTGTAGGTTGTGGAAGTATAGAAGTAGCAACACTTCCATCTTTATAGATATGAGTAGTAAGCTTCCTTGTCACCATAATTTTACTTTCAATTTTTCTTGCCAACTTAAATGCCTTTTCCAATGAATCAGGTTCCCAAAGGTGAACCTCATGTTGGATGTTATCCTTTAAAGTCCCTATGAAGACATCAATCCTGTGTTCCTCTGTGATATCAATTACCCTTATATTCAATTTTTGGAAGTCCTCAACGTGCTCCACCATTGAACCCTTTTCTTTGAGATTTATAAATTGGCTAAAGAAGGTTTTTCTCTTTGTATCCTCATAATGTGCTATCATTTCCTCCGTAAAAATTGACCAAGTGACAATCCTTTTACTAGAGAAAAGCGATCGATACCTTACAAATGTATTTTTTTCTAAATATAAAGTTGCAATACGTAATTTTTGTGTGTTTTTCACATTATGGGGATCAAAATATTGCTCCATCTGTAGTATCCATGTTACAGGATGCTTGCCATCAAACTTCCTCATATCAATCTTTGGAATATGGTAGGTATTCAATCTAACATTATAGTTTATGAAATAATGACTAACATTTATTTTGTTCTCATCATGAGTTTCCTCTACTACCTTTTCACCATTAGGAATAATTTCTTGTATCAACTTTGTCAAACCTTCCTTCAAACCTTCCATATCTGCTTTTAGATCATTATTCATGTCTTCCATATTGTCTTTCATTTTTTCATCGATCTTAGCTTCCATGTCATCCATCTTAGCTTCCATGCCATCCATCTTAGCTTCCATGCAATTCTTCAAACCATCCATGCATTTCTTCAAACCATCCATCTTAGCTTCCATGCCTTTCTTAAAACCATCCATTTCATTTTTTGTTACTCTTTGCGAGAGTGAAATTTGGTGCACTTGCTCTTGTAATTTTTACATATTATGTTGCACTTATTCCTCTTCATGAGTCATAGTAGAGCCTTATGAGGGCTTAATGGGTGTTGAATACTTTTTAGGGGCCATTTTAGAACCCAATACTAATATATATGCTTCAATATGCCCTTGGAATCACTTCAAACTGGTTTTTCAAACAAGACTTATGCAATTTGAAAAACAAATACACACCTTTTTCTTGTTTTTGAGGAACTCAATATTAAAATTGATGTATCTCTGTAATTTCAGATCCCTGAGATTTTATCTTCGGTCCTTTAGTAGCCCTATGAATATTATTTCCAATGCCATAGGTCTGACCTAATTTGGATTCTTCAAGACAAATTTATGCCCAATCTCCCACAATGACCTAATTATGGATTGGTTCAGTAGAGCGAACTTCTACGGCATTCCACATGTCACTGTTTCCTCCTTCCACTCTGAAATTGATACACAAGAAACTAAAGCTTGTGTACTTTCGGCCACTTTTTATAGAATTCAAATCTAATGCTCAGAGAGAGAGTTATGATGATTTTCCCAGGTCACCTCTTTGAGATGAAATTTGGGAGCCTGCAAAAACCATAACTTCCACAGATCATATCTCCAAAAAATTTGCGAACCAAGATCTGAAATTTTTACACGATGTTCCTCAGGATTTCCTCTCAAATGGGTTTTTGTTTTAGAGTCTGAACCTTCGTAGAAAAAAAATTATAGCGAAAATCCCATGATGGCGTGTTTGAAGCAGCGAAACCCTAGAATCCAAAGCTTTGATACCAAAGGTTATGAAACTAGCTCCCAAAATAGAAGAAAAGAGAGATCAACACCTTAGAAATAATCCACTTCAAGGGGGAAACCTCCTTTACATTACATAAATGAACAATTCTTGGATGACACAAATGACAAAACCTCCTTTCTATATATAGGATTCCATGGGGTCATAATATAATCATAACAGACCTAAGAATAATACTGTAAGGGCACAACAATAACAATAGTTGGCTATTATGGGGCACAATAATAACAAAATGGGGACTACATGGGTACAACAATAACAATAATGGGGCTACACTAACAACAATAAGGGACTATACTAGTAATATAGGGCCCTAACATGAAAATTCTCGGATCTAGAAGAAGAATGTGTCACTTGAGGGGAGCTTAGGCTACCACCCTTCATCCATCAGGTTATCATACTAGAATCTCATCCATTGGGTTACTACCTGGAATATCATCATCGAAGAGCATATCATTAGGGAGTACATCTCAAACTGTAACCGCATCGGGGAGCGCATCTCGACTCAAAATCTCATGGGGAGTTATACCTCTACAACCCCATATCTAGCAATAGGATATCCATCCACGCAGGGGAGACCATCTTGACCCTGTTATCATATCGGGGAGCTCACTCTCAACCCGAAACCGCATAGGTTTATCTCAACCCATCATATTTCCTACTAATCTTCCCATCGTTGACCTTAAATAGTCATGTGGTAGAACACTTGCATCATAATCACCTTGGGTTGTACATCCCAAGTACACTCTCAACTCCTTTTCCAAACGAGGAGCGGTAATCCCGACAAGAACTGCTTGAGGGTATGATGCAAACGGGAGTATACTCTGCATAGACCATATAGGGGAGCAACATTCTCCAACCCTATGAATATAGGGGAGCAACATTCTCTACCCTATGGGTAACTGATAGGGAATATGCCATATTTTCCAGAGTTCCCTCAACCTAGGAGCCTTCTATCTCAATTCCTTATTTTGGGAGCTCAAAAAGGGAGGAAGAGTTGGCTCAGTGTCCTTGATTAGTGCTGCTCTCATCTGGTATCAATTGATTCTTGTTCCTACAGGAAATCAAATCAAGTGTTATGTTAGAACATACATAATCATGTAAATCACAACAATATACCAATCATAACAATATACCATAATCATCCTCCCTCTCATGGAGGTGTCAATCACAAGCCTAATCTTGTCTCGAATAGTTGCACTGTCTCAAATAAATGAAGAAATCATAGTCCCAACTATACGTATTTGGTATTCTCTGTCATCATAGTGTATCCATGTCTTATCCAGATCATGCTCGGTCATCTCACTAAGGAGCTTCTATATCATGCCTCACAGCTAACCTTGCTAGCAACATTGTACCCGACCTCGGGCGTGCTATGGAACTCTTGTCCAATATCTCATGGCAGATATCATACTAAGGCAGCATCCAAATCTTCTCATCAATATTAATCCCAAACATCGTCAGTTCATTCATGCAGCTACATATCATGGGAGAAATATCTCAACCTTTAAGAGTATAACAAATAAAAAATGTTTGGTGGCAATTTTGAGTCAAGCACCTCAATCACAATTTTAATCATTTTCTATACATATTGTATACAAATGGATTTTCAAAACAGAACAGCAATGCTTCAACCAACTAACAAATTTCATATCACGTTCAATCAGAATTTGAACTTTAAATCAGAGTGTGCAAGGTTTACATTACACAAATACATTTCAACAGTCTTGCAATATTGAATTTATTTCCCAAATTCTAGAAATCAATTCATCATGCGATGAAACATAATTACGATATTCAGAATCCATCTCCCTCTTACTTAGATTTTTAGAGGTTCATCACCTGTCAAGGATAGACTATCAATATGTATATTCAAATCCATAATCAAAATCAAGGCCATACCTTGGAACTCATTATCCTGACTTCACAAAATAATTTTCAAATATAGAAAAATATGAATCGAGGAGCTTGCATCATGCAACACCCTCTATGAGAATAATTCCTTACTATGCCAACATAATCGGCCTTACACAAATCAAGATTGTGTCAACAAAATCAGCTCATCAAATTTTAGAAGTCAATCAAAACTATTATCAAAGACATTGATTTCATAGTATCAATTATTTCAACCAGAGACAAGTAGAGCACATATCAAGTCTTGACTTCATTTCATGTCAATTTTTTCATTTAACATGTTATTACAGGTCATTTTCATCACTATATGTAAGTGCATATACATCAAGGTTAATTCATGCATGTTCATACTAAGTCACAACAATCATTGTGCTAGGAACAAGGAGGCCAATACAGAACCATACTTTTGTATACTCACATATGACATTGAAGGTCACTATGCCCACATAGCATAGTCATCTGGGAAAATCAACCATCACCAGATCAAATCATGTCAAATCCAAATGATAGATCATGGTAAGATCTATAATTTTCAATCATTATGCATTGTGTTAAAAGTACCAAACACAGTTTATCAATATCAATCAACCAAAACATGTAGCACAATCCTCAAACATAATGACACATCCATATGAATGTCTCGGTCACCTGCACAAACAAGTTCGGTTCAAACACACGAACTATCCCTGCTGCCAAATCTTACTAGCATCTACAATACATCTACAAAACTGACATCTTCCAAATGACCATCTAATTTCATTCTTAATTCCAGCAATTCCATAAATCAGTTTACAATGGAAAGACAAATCAGAGATCCATGGATTCAGAGTAAAGACCTAATTCATTGTATAGAACTTCAATTCTATGTCTATTAGACATAGTCACATCTATTAGCCTTCCTTTGCAATAATGAGGCTCGAACCTCTGTTGTAGATCAACAATCTCAAACACTCATAAATCATATTTAAATAGCAACATGTGTAAGAATATTTTAGTAGAGAGGCTCTCCCTCTGAATGAGAATCCACTTCATTCATATGCAACAACAGAAAACACATATCTATCATTATCATCAACATCATGTCATCAATCTTTCATCAAGGGTTTGACTTGAAAGATCACAACGACAGGCTGATGTGACAACACAATCTTAAGATCCCAATAGTAGTACATCACGTTAGAGAATTTAATTTTTCTGCATGCTATAACCACAGATAGTCAAAGATCTGAAATCTCAATCTCATAGAAATTTCTCTATCATCACTGTTTCCAATACCATGCATATTATAATAAATAGGATCAAGCTATATTATTCAACATACCAACAAAGTTCAATCACTCTTTTTCCATGAGCTTTCATCATGCTTATCACAAGAATTATCAATACCATATAAATGAGGTAAACTTTTATAAGAGATCCAACATATCTTATGCATATCAAGAGTCAAGAGTACCATCCACTAGAGTCAGGATCAGGATCTCAAAAATAATAGTTGTTAGCAAATCATCAATCTATGCCACTATATCCCATATTATAAATAAGTATCCTTGCATAATTAAGATCAAAACATTCACTACCCGGTGCACCATTTCCTCATAGGAAACATAAATCCCAATCACTATGATATGCATGCATGATCCATATGAGAAGTAGACATTCTCAATATACCATAGGGCTTACATAGCCATCCAATGTTATATATGAAACATCCATTAAAACAATATACCAAGCATACCTAGCAGTATTACCTATGTACCTTCACATAGGCAACTTGTAGTGCTCAAGTTCCTCTTTACCTTTTTCCAAAGCTCGCCATCTTTTCCTTTTTTTAGATGTAGCAATCTTTACCTTTCCTAGATATAGCCATCTTTCCTTTTCCAGATCTATCCATATTTACCTTTTCCAGATCTAACCATCTTTCATTTTCCAGATCTAGCCATCTTTCCTACATTTCCAAATATCCTCAAGAGGGGTCCACTCATCACATCTCATCACAGAGGTTATAAATATTCAGGTCCTCAAATATACATGCAGGAAGTAACGACTAGAAACAATAATCATAGATATAATATCCATAAGTGTAAACAAGAGTAAGGTTATAAGTCAAGGAATGCTTATCTTCAATGAGAGATGATACTCTCCCTCTTGAACCAACCTTCAAGAGCCATCCATAGGCCATAAAATAGTGTTGCCTTTAATCAACAACTTTATCAATAACCAGGTCATCTATCAAATCGATTCCAAGTACTTGACAATCCTTACAAAGGCTATGCAAGGGTTTCATACACAAAATATCAAGACTTTACCATAACTAGGGTTTCTCTAAAACCCTTATCCACTAACTTCCTAGGGCTTCATACCCTCGAATTATTTTAGGTATCTACCATCCCTTGCTTGCTTACATAAAGGTGTCTCCTTGGGGGTGATCTCCATGGCTTTTCTTCAACCAGCTCTGATACCATGTTGATTTTTCGTAGAGAAGCATTTTTATTTACTTTGATAATTACATTTCTTTAATGACATGTTAAGTTCACCCCAAATAATTATACCATTTTACAGATCTATATTAATAACTATCGAAATATGAAATTATGCAAAAATAACAATACCATCATCATCTAAGCAGTGGAAAGTAAAATATCAAAGGAAGAGAAGCATGAACACATAGAGACACCAGGATTGGTCTTAGACCAAGGAAAAACCCACTACGTGGAAAACCCTTACAAATTCTTCTTCTTAGATCATCATAGAATGATTCAAAAACAAGATTACAATGATCCATGTATACATATCTTCACAATGCATAAAACAACTAGCATGCACGCAATGAACCATAACCATGCTTCTACTTGAAGGATCCTAAATCTGAGAACTAAAATTGCACTAACACTGGTTGTAGAAAATTGATGAATATGGTTGATACTAAATGAGGATTGTAGATACATCTTGTAGCAAAAAATTACCGATCTAATCTACAGTTCAGCAGATCTATAATACCAAAACATAGATCTGATAGATCACTAAGTGATCTCAACTCTAAATTCCTAGATCTGAATCCAGGAGATTGTCAATGATTGTTCTGACGCAATTCTGATTAAATGATTGATGTTTGGAGGCACTGCGCAAACAACTGTAGGTGACCCAACTCAAATCTTCTCAAAAATTCTCTTTGTTGCGGCCTTAACATGCTCTTCCCATGGCTCTGGTGTCCTTGGCCGCTACCAAAACACTTTTTTCCCATGACTCTTCTTCAGATCAACAGGATCTGATCTCGGGAGCTTGTTTGAGCCCTTCACAAGCTCTGCTCGCGGTTCTGGGGTCATTGCTCATGGGCATAACACACCCAGCCCACGACTCTGCTCAGCTGATCCACTACTTCTGCATTTCATGCCCGTGACTCTGCTTCAGAATACCCAGATCAGATGTGTGATCACATCTGTGATCCCAACCCTTTGCGTGAGATCCTCCTAACGTACCAGTGTGATCCAAGACAAAAAATAGATGAAAAAAATGAATGGATGAAAATCATAGATCGCTTGAGCAAGTGTAAAAATGAGCTCGAGATCGCTTCTATTTATAACTTTGTGAGGGATTGTTTGGGGCTTTTACTGAATCAACATGTGGTTAGGCTGACCCATAAAATAATAAAATAATTCATAACTTAATTTTTTCTTAACCGATTGGGTTGATTTATAGGTCGATTTTGATCCTCTTGAAAAGAGGAATCTAATTAAATTATTATCTTAATCGTCTTAGATGTCCAATGTGGAATTTGACCCTAGTTTCAAAAATTAACATTTATCTCTTACAAACCCTAGAGATGAGGCAACAACATAATAAAAATTCATGATACAAGAATGCATAGGTCTCAAGACCCCCAACAATGCCTCATAAATGAAGAATAATGCTCAAAATATCAAGTTGACCATCATAAATGTGTGTGAGATACCACACATGTGGTATAAATTCTCGCCAAAGGTGGATGAACTTTCCAAATACCATGCAAGGACTCCAAAAGATAAATTTAGGCTCTAAAAGTTGCAATTTTTCATCATTAAAAGGTCATATATGTTGAAAATGTAATTAGTATCAGTCTTCATAATTGTATTTGGCTCATGATGTAATTATTATGTATTTTTCAAAAGAAATAAAATTGATTGTAAAAGAAAATTATTTATTTTTATAAGCATGGGTTTCATGCTATTCTTATTATGTTTCTAGGTCAAGGCACCCATTGTGTGCTCTTAGGGTTGAGTCATGAGTCTTTGTCTATACCCTTCTTCGGCTTATTATGTCAAAGAAAGAAAAAATGTTTTGTGTAAATTAGTTATGCATTATTCCTCCACCAAGTCAGCCTGAAGGGATTACAAGTTAGCCTCATAAAGGAGATCTGTATATATTAGTGATGAATTCGACCTATTGTCTTGATCTCACCAAGAAATAATCAATCAGAAATTTCAAATGAAGAGACAAGTGTGAAGAAGGTTGAAGGAAGAGTAGAAACTTGACCTTAGAGGAATAAGTCCCTAACAATTAAGAAGATCGAAATTTTCATCATTTTTTCCCACACATGTGAATGGTTTGAGGTAAAATACGAAGTTGTAGATCCAAGCTACTGCAGACCAAGAATTTTAGAGCAAGGAAGAGGGTCAAAACCCTATTTGACTCAATTTTGAAGTATCAGACTTATGTTTACTATTAAAGGACTTGACTAAAGTTTGAATATTCTTTCTTGAAGGTTGACTTGGTGGTTGGAGGAATGTTTTGTCTTGGTCTAGGGGTCTTGGATGTCTCATTTTGAATTGGTTCTTAAAGAATAAAAATAATTTTTTGGTTTTCCCCTAGAGAGGATTTTTTCCCTAGTTGAGTGCCTACATCTTGTGTTATTTGATTCGTGATCTTCATATTTTTTGGTATTTGTGTGATGATGAAAATGTAAACGTAAGCAAAGAAGCAAATACATAATCACAAATAATTTTCGAGTAAATAGAAATCAAGTTAGCAAATGATGTAATGTTTCCCTAAGGATTTCTTAACATGGTATCAGGGCTAAGGACAGTGGCATAAGGAAACTAGAATATCAATGTTTGAAGGACAAAGGGCTTGAAAAGCTATCAAAAGAGCATTCTTCACTCTTTCCTTGAAGACCAAGTCATATAATAGTAGTATTGAGCTTAATAGCATAGTTATGGGTTTGATTACAAACTACAATTATAGTGTTTAGGCCCGAACTTGGGCTAGAAGGCCGAATATAATGAAGGTGCCAAAAAGCATTATCTAAACATCAATCGTCGCCACTTTCAAAGAATATGAGAAGCCTAGAAAAAGCTAAGGGTCCTCTAAAGAAGTATGAATTCATGAGCATAAGAATAAGTGACTTGATATCTTCTCAGAAATCTTAGCCTCATAAGGTGATAAAAAAAAAAATTTAAATAGACCAGAAGTAGTCCTATAATCCAATAAAGAAGAAAAGATTGATATGCATATATTGTAATATCAGTCTTAGAAATCTGAAAATATAAGGTCTTGTGCATGATTATATAAGGAAGACCGAAATATTACAATGACATAGAAGACGACTCCAATCCAACAAAAATATCTCCTTAAAATATCAGTATTTGAAAAACGTATAGGCTTATTTTCAAGTTTTCTTTTAGTGGGTGTCTAAAGATCTAATCAAAGAGACATAGTCATAGACCTATATCAGTGATTATCAAAGCTTACAACAATCCTATCATTCATCTAGTTGTGGCACATTGTGTTAGAAAATCATAGAGGCGGAAATATTTTCTTATAATTGATAATTAATTGTGAGATTCTTGTACTCTTATTAATTTTTTATGTTCTTATTTTATCTTATTTCATCAAGAAATTATAAAACAATAACAAGAATATCAAGGACAATAGACGTAAACAGCCAGCTAGGGAAAAACCCCAAGATAGGGAAAACCCAGTGAACAACTCTTCCTTCAATCGTGTTCTTGAGATAATCCAAGACTCTTGACTTAAAAAATATACTTCCTCCACACTAAGTCAACCCTTCCTTCCAACAGCTTCGATCTAGACCTTTGAACTTGCAAAACTTTGATCTATGCAGCAGCTGCTACTTCGACATATGCAAAACTTCAACCTATGAAACACATCAACTTATGTAGCAACAACACTTCAAACCGAACAACTTTGACCTAGCAACAACAACTGGCAGTGGAAACTAGCATCAACAACTTCGATGCAACAGTATAGACTTCGATCTTCCTACAAAGTCCACACATGTTAGAGATATATGGCCCAAAACATGGATCTAGACCTTCCTTGCAACTTTTCTCCTTCTTTTCCAACTTCGCACCTTTTAGTTGTTATGTATCAGACTTGTGTGAGTGTGTGTTCTCCAAATGAATAGAACTGCTTTAATATATAGGATTCTGGTAAGGTCGAATTACCGTTACTGAGGCAGAATTGATCTCCTTGAGGTTGACTTGCTGTGGAGGTGGCAAATGACCTATTTTACCTAATAATAAATCCTTTTACATTATTCAAAAGCCCAAGAAGGGTCTTATTAATTGTAGAATGACTTTAATGACTTTATATAAATCCTATAAGTCATCGATGGAGACTTTGACCTAAAATATGATGACCCAAGCATAAACCCATGCTTTAATAAGTCATAATAATAATAATAAAATTTTATTTTCATTATTTTTCATTAGTACATCTCATTATGACTCACATAAAATTATGAATATTGGACCTAGTTACATTCTTCAACAGTCCCTCTTAACTAGGGAGGTATTCATAATGATACATACAAGTACAAGGAAGATCTCAAAACACATGAACCATGAAGAGTTTAGGCACCGCAATGCCATGGACTAGATTCCTAACCCAGGAAATATATCCAAGGTCCTCAAACAATTTAGGCACTAGCAGTGCCACAGACTATATTCCTGACCAGGGAAATTTATCTAGTGGGACTAAGATGGACTAAAACTTTTAGCCTCTCTAGGTACCATCAGGCTTACTTGCTAACCATCAAACTCGGGATCCAGGTGTGCATCCGACGTTAGAGCTCTATGACCAACGCCAACTTCCCTACTTCAAGATCTAGATATTAACACATAGTTCTGACCATATGTCCTCCCATGCAATGTGTATCACACACAAAGCCTCAACACTCCCAATTAATCCAATCGATAGAAAATCCTCCTTGATCAAATAGATTGGTAACAAAAAATATCTCCTGATAAAACTAGTAACAACTAGCATGTAATGTAGAAATTAGTATACACTAAGCATGCATACATCTAAATTCCCCTGATCTCACAATATTTAACTTCTTGCAAAATATAGAATCATTCCACTGTTAATATTTGGCGGAAAATTAATTGCAAACACATGTGAAGCATAAATAAAAACAATCGCACATAACACAATTTTTTAATGGGAAATCCTGAAGCTGAAAACCCCAACTATCATATATTATGTATCATGGAGATCATGTAACAATCTCATACAAATCTTAGTACATCAAGCTCTCAATACAATCAATCGTCACACACTAATATAGAAGAAATATGCAAATCCATGCACCGATCTCTGCCCTCCCGCTAGCCTACCTCCACTATGCAATCCCTGCTGAAGAATATCTCTGGATGAATTCGAATTACCCTTGCCTTGACTGCGCAATCCTCATTGGCAACTCCAATGTGTATGTGGTGCAATCAATGCATCATTATAGTCACAACAGATAGTCCATCTTTCCCTTTCACCTATCTCTCCACTGGGTCTCCACTGGAACTACCATGCATTGTAGTTAACTGTTGTATTGTTTAGTTGATTAATGAGTTATTATTTTTGAATTAATTAACTAATTAATTCACTCCACTCTCACTAGTGTATCATTTAGTTAGACTAGATACAACTAGCTCAACTGAGTCTAACTGGGTTAAACTGAATACAACTCCATGAACTACTCTTCCAACTCTATCATAACTTTTCCACTTCATTTCTAACTGAGTCCTCCATGCATGAACCACCAGTAAACCCTAGGAATTGCGTAATTACTTCAGCCCACTAATTTTCCAAATCTGTATATTGAAATTAAGTGCTCCAAGAGAATAAGTTGATGTTTATTGTTGGATTATTGTTGAGAGCTAATAATAATCGACACTTTTATTTTTAGATCGACAATATATAAATAGGCTTCACCCAATATTATAAAAATCGAATTTCATCTATTTTTCCAACTTGATCAACCATCCACAAATAGCATCCTGCAAATTCTGAAATATGATCACCGTGTCTATAAATAGACATAGTCTAAAAATAGACTTGTGCCAAAAATAGCCTGCGGGCCCACTTAGTGAAGGCGACTCTTTTCACTAAGCTCATCATCTTGTTGAATCTCAACGCTCCCTCTCAAAAATATAGGGATTATCCTTCACCCTGATCCTGCCTCTATGGTATTCGAATCTACTCCTGGTGAGCGCCTTCGTCAGAATATCTGCATCTTGATCCTCCGTAGGAATGTACTGAAGCAACATGATCTTCTGCTGCACACAATCTCTGATATGATGATATCGGATATCAATATGTTTAGATCTATCATGAAACACAAGATTAACCAAGAGTTTAATGCAACTCTAATTATCACAATGTATCACTGTAGGATCTAAATGTGAACCAAACAAACCAACCAGGATCTTCCTCATCTAGATAGCCTCACATGCAGCTTGACTTGCTGCCATGTATTATGCTTCCACTGAACTGAGTGCCACAGATCTTTCTTTCCTAATGTACCAAGAAACTGTCATAGATACGATACTAAAAATCCCTCCTGATGTGCTCTTTCTGTTTGTTGGGTTGCCTGCCCAATCTGCATCCGTGAAGCCATGCAACTTCACCTCATATGTCTGTCTGTACCATAAACCATACTCAAATGTGCCCTTGAGATATCTCAGGACATGCTTACCTGCCTTCCAAAAGAGCTTGGTAGGCTTAACCATCGCTTGTGAAAGTTGGTTCACCTCATAGCATATGTCTGGTCTTGTATTAACTAAATACATGATCGAACCCACCAACTGTCGATAAATAGTGGCATCCACTACCTCTGCCAATGTAGCATCCTCTTTCCTCTAATTTCCTGGAAGAGGAGTGTCAATAGGCTTGCAACCTTGCATGTGAAACTTCTCCAGTATCTCTTAGGCATACTTGCCTTGAGACACAAACAATTCACCTTCCCGCTCCCATATTTCCAATCCAAGGAAATAATGAAGGAGGCCCAAATCCTTCATCTCAAACTCCTTTGCAAGATCTGCCTTGCATGAGTGTATCAACTGCTCATCACCTGTTAGTATTAAATCATCAACATAAAGAACAATGATTAAAAACTTACCCTCCACCACAATTTGGTATAGGTTTGCATCCACCTCACTCTTGGTGAAGCCAAGTCCAATGAAATAGTTGTCAATCCGAGTGTACCAAGCACGAGGTGCTTACTTCAACCCATATAGTGCTCTTTTGAGCCTGCACACATGTGACTCACTGGTGTAGATCTCAAATCCTTCAGGCTACTCAATGTACACCTCTTCCTCAATGATCCCATTAAGGAACGCAGTCTTCACATCCATCTAATGAATGTGCCAACCCATCTACGCTGAGAGAGCAAGGATGGTCCTTATGGAAGAATATCGTGCGACAGGCGCAAAGGTTTATTTATAATCAATCCCCTCGATCTGTGAGAAGCCCCGGGCAAAAAATCTTGCCTTATACTTCTCAACGCTCCCATCAGCAGCTTGCTTTACCTTGTAGATCAATCTTGATCCTACAACTGATTTTCCCACTAGCCTTGGAACCATCTCCCAAGCATTGTTTTTGACAATGGAATCATACTCCTCCACCATGGCATCTACCCATGTGGGCTCCTGCACTACTTCTTCAATATAATATGGCTCTGTCACGATACACTTGCTCAGAAGAGCCATGTATCTAGTAAATCAGTCAGGTTATTGTCTCTATTTGTGCTGTGATGTATGGACTCCTACATTTGTGCCACATCAAGCTTCAGTCTCTCTGCTTCTGTGGTACGCTTTCTGCCTTGTCTGATGTTTGGTTTTGCATGAGTGGACTCCTCCACTCCATGAATCTCCTCCTGTGACTGATCCACATCTAGAGGCTCATCTTTGGGAACAAGAAGTTCCTCCTCTGCATGCAAGTGTAACTCCCTCTCAAGCGACAACTTCATGGCTTTCACCTCATTGAATTTTATATCCTGTCACACCGCAGTCATCCGATTGTCTAGAAAATACACACGATAATTATGGGGTGTTTCTGTGTACCCCACAAATATCCCAACTTCTACAGTTGGCTCCAGCTTCTTCCTAGTGTCCTTTGTCACATGAATGTAAACAGATGAGCCAAAAATCTTCAAATGAGAAATATCAAGCTTCTTACCAGTAAAAGCTACTTCAGGTGTACTCATGCCAAGTACTCTATGAGGACAACATTTTTTCACATAAAACACAGTGTTTCATGCTTCCGCCCACAAGTGTATCGGTAGGCCCTGGCCATGCAACATTGCTCGTGCAGCACCCACGATCGCTTTGTTCTTCCTCTCCGCGACCCCATTCTGTTGTGGGTTATGAGGCGCTATGAGTTCTCTTCAAAATCCTTCTCTGCTACAGAAGTATTTGAATTCTCCCGAGATGTATTCACCACCATTATCGCTCCGTAGAGCTTTCACTTGCTTCCCCGACTCCTTCTCCACCAATGCTTTAAACTAACAGAACTTTGAGAATGTTTCGATCTTCTTCTGCATGAAGAAGATCCAGTATCTACAAGAATATTCATCAACAAATATAACTGTTTAAGTCCCTATATTAATAGTGTAGTCCCTTATTATGTTAGTGTAGCCCCCCTTATTGTTATTGTTGTACCCCTGTAACCCCCATATTGTTATTATTGTGCCCTTACATTATTATTGTTAGGTCAGCTAGGATTACATCGTGGCCCACTAGGATTACATTATGGCCCCATGGACTCCTATATATAGAAATGAGGTTTTGTCATTTGTATCATCCAAGAATTGTTCATTTATGTAATGTATTGGAGGTTTCCCCCTCGAAGTGGCTTATTTCTAAGGCGTTGATATCTCTTTTATTCTATTTTTGGAGTTGGTTACACAACATTTGGTATCGGAGCTTTGGATTCTAGGGTTTCGCTACTCCAAATAGGTCATCGTGGCATTTTAGCTATCAATTTTTTTGTATGAAGGTTTAGAAGCTAAAATTTTTAGGGTGCGAAGCTGAAATCCCGAGGAATATTTTCTAAAAATTTCAGAGCTTGGTTCACAATATTTTCGGAGATATGATCTGTGGAAGTTAGGTCTTTTTTCAGGCTCCTAAACAGGTCATCGTGGAATTTGCGCTATAAATTTTGTTCTACGAAGGTTTAGAATCTGAAATTTATATGGTGTGAAGCTGAAATCTTGAGGAAATTCTTAAAAAAATTTCAGAGCTTGGTTCGCAATATTTTTGGAGATATGATCTGTGGAAGGTAGTGCTTTTTCAGGCTCCTGAATTTCATCTCAAAGAGGTGATCGTGGGAAAAGTTCAATAACTCTCTCTCTGGGCATTGGATTTGAGTGCCGTAAAAATTGGTTGCAAGTACACAGACTGTAGTTTCTTGGATATCAATTTCAGAGACAAAGGACAAAACAGTGACACGTGGCAAGTCGTACAAGTTCGCTCTACTGAACTAGTCCATAATTAGGTCATTTTGGGAGATTGGACACAACTTTGTCTTGGAGAATCCAAATCAGGTCAGACCTGTGGCATTAAAAACATAATGCAGAGGGATACTTCAGTGCTGAATTTCAAATATATTAGAGCTTCAATCACATAGATAATACAATTTTAATATCGAGCTCCTCAAAAACAAGAAAAAGGTGTGTATTTTTCCGAATTGCATAAGTCTTGTTTGAAGAATAAATTTGAATTGATTCCAAGAGCATATTTTAGAATTTTTATCAGTATTGGGTTCTATAATGCCTCCAAAAAATAATTCCATACCCATTAATCCCTCAAAAAGCTATACTATGACGCATGAAGAGGAAGAGTTGCAGTATGAGATATCAAAATTACGGTACCAAGTGCAACAAGTTTCAATATTACGAAGAGCAATTGAAGATGAAATAGATGGTTTAAAAGCAGAAATGGAGGCTAAGTTGGATGGTTTGAAGGATCAAATAATAGCAAATATGGATGATAAATTAATGGAATATCACATCGAGCATCAACAACAAGTTCTCCAACTCTTAAAGGATAACCAAACTTTGGTGCAGAATCTAATGAAACAACGGGAAGATCAACATCACATCGAAAGAAGTTATGAAGAAGTCATAGAAACAAGAACTCGACAAGTACGATCAATTTCAGAGTATCTCAGCAAGTGGAAGAACTTTCCTGTAAAATATTTCACATGGGAGGATGAGAATTTTATACAGAAGCATCAAGAAATAATCAAGCGTTGAGGACAACACTTGTTTGAAGGAGAGGAGCATGTTAAGTCCCTATATTAATAGTGTAGCCCTTATTATGTTAGTGTAGCCCCCCTTATTGTTATTATTGTACCCCTGTAACCCCCATATTGTTATTATTGTGCCCTTAAATTATTATTGTTGGGTCGGCTAGGATTACATTGTGGCCCACTAGGATTACATTATGGCCCCATGGACTCCTATATATAGAAAGGAGGTTTTGTAAATTGTATCATCCAAGAATTGTTCATTTATGTAATGTATTGGAGGTTTCCCCCTCGAAGTGGCTTATTTCTAATGTGTTGATATCTCTTTTCTTCTATTTTTTGAGCTGGTTACACAAAAATAACATAATACACAATGTTTTGATATTTAGGCTTAAGTAGAAAGGTCCACATGTCTGTGTGAATTCTCTCGGATCAGAAGCACCCAGGTTCTCCTTCTCATGAAAGGTGAAATTCACAAGCTACCCATAGTATTTTCTCTTGCACTGATATGATTGTGCAAGAGTACCCTTGAGAATTCCAGTAGAAATTTGATGCAAAATTTTCAAAGCGCCATGGTGAAGATGGCCCAATCTCTTGTGCCATAATTCGTCCTCATCTTGGCTCACCACTTCTTCTGCTTTGCCCACCATTGCAGCGCATCCATCAACCTCCAGCTTGTATAGATTCTTAATTTGAATCCCTATCTTCTTGGTTTGACCCGTTGTTCTATGTCGAAGGAAGGCTTTTCCCTCACTGAAAACAACATCATAACCTTTGTCTTCTAGCATTGCGACTGAGACCAAGTTCTTCTTCAAACCTGGAACATGCATAACATCCTTCAATAAGAATGTATTACCAGACTCCCTCTCAAAGGTAATGGTCCCAATTTTGGTCACACTGTATCAACCATCGTCTCCCATCTCTATATGCATCTGGAGGTCCTTCTCCTCCAAGTCACAAAACAACTCCTTGTCTCCCGTCATATGGAAAGACGCACCACTATCAAGATACCACATTGATCCCATATAGCTTGAAACCAAGCATGCGATAAAAGATAATTCAAGTTAAAATTGTGAGCCTAAGGCCTCTCCAGCTGCAGCTCCAACAGCCTTCTTGTTCTTCTTCTTCTGTGGACAGTTAGTGGCGAAATGCCCATGTTCGTGACAGTGAAAACACTTCACCTTGGACAAATCCTGATTCTTGCCTTTAGCTTCGTATTTTGAAGGAAATTTCTTCCCTTTCCCTTTCCTTGCTTTGGAAGCCAAAGTGAAATTCTCTTCATCTTCATTCTTCGATGAAGAGCCATCCCTGGTACCTCATCTTATCTCCTCCTGCACAAGATTCGACCAAAGTCACTCCCATCCTGGCAGTTTCTCCTGTCCATTGACAGAATCTTCGTAGCTATGCAAACTCTTCGAAAGCCCAAGGAGAGCCAAGCTCACCAAGTATTCATCATCAACAATAATCCCCACACTTCCCAGTTCATCCCTATAGTGGAAAAACTTCATGAGATATTTTGGAATACTGTCGCCCTTCTCCATTTTTATTTTTTTGAGCTTGTCTTTAGGCGCCAACTTCCTCCGATCGCTTCTGCTTTGGAAAAAATCTGTCAAAGCCTTCCACATTAAGAATGGAGTGGCTTTCCCGTGAAGGCTGGACACAATATGGTCCTTCACACCTTCCAACAGAATTCTTCTTGTCTTTGCTATCTTCTTTTGCCATGCGTCAAGTAATGCAGCATTGCTAGATCCCGGCTTAGGAACATTGCTGTCCCAGTGAACTCCTTCAATCCATTATCCTCTAGAATCACCTCCATAAGAATCACCTCCATCTTTATCCTTCCGAGAGAATGTAATTCAATCTCCCATCAAAGGCAATAGTCCAATCACAACCCATTGAAATACATTTCAATGTATACTCAACACCTTTGAAATCTTACGTAGCAAATTCGAATTGTCGAATTTGTTGACACCTAATCCTATGGATGGGTCCTTCAAGTTCAATTAGAAACAAAACTCCTTTGAAATGTGGCATGGCCACATGCCTTCGGTAAAGCATTTCAGGGTCTTTGGGTCCACCAGTTATGCCTTGATACCCAAGGGTCAAAGGAACAAACTTGGTGCTAGAAGCAGAAAATGTATCTTCTTGGGGTACTCCAATACCTCCAAAGGATATCGTCTCTATGATGAAGCAAATAAGAAGTTTGTGATAGCCAGAGATGTCATATTTCTTGAATCATCCAAGAGTGACAAGGTTGTTGAGCGGCAACTTGATCGCCTGGATAGATTCACACATGCAAAGTCTTTCAAAGAATTTGATAATGTGATTCCACACCTTGAAGGGGGGATTCCGATATTGAATCAAACTGTGGAATCATTTCCTGAACCACACTCTTCCCCACATGAAGAAACAACCACGGATGACACATTGGATGATGTGATCGACAGAATTGGGAGATTGAATCTTGAATCAATCCCAACTCAGTCAAGTGACCAGCCTGGGCCATCTCAGAAAGGTCCTCCCAAATGGCTGACAAAGACACTAGAGGATGTTCATCCTGATGAGGTTGGAAAAACAGGAACAAGAAGTTCCACTCAAAAAATCGAAGGTGATGTAGATAATTTTGATTCCCCTGTTGATATGGATATTGCTTATAACTGTGAAATGAGTTTGTCTACAGATCATGAACCAACTTCCTTCAAAGAAGCCGCTTCTCATGATGAATGGAAAGAAGCGATGCAGAAGGAGTATGATGCCTTGATAAATAATGGCACTTGGAAGCTGGTTGATCCGCCTTTGGGAACGAAACCAATTGGCTGTAAGTGGGTCTACAAGAACAAGTACAAAGCAGATGGCTCACTTGACAAGCACAAGGCCAGGCTTGTGGCAAAAGGATTCGCACAGAAAGAAGGAGTCGATTATGAAGAAACTTTTGCTCCCACAGCAAAATGGACCACCATCAGGACTCTCTTTGCCTTAGCAGCTCAGAGTGGATGGAAAGTCCATCAGATGGATGTAAAAACAGCCTTCTTGAATGGAGATCTGAAGGAGAAAGTTTATATGTCCCAGCCAGAAGGATTTGTGATAAAGGGTCAAGAACACAAGGTTTGCAAACTTGTAAAATCCTTGTATGGCCTCAAGCAAGCACCACGAGCCTGGTATGAGAAGTTGACCGAGCATCTTCTGAAACTTGATTTCAAACACTTTGATCTTGATGATGCAACTTTGTTTGTTAAGAAAGTTGGGAAAACAATTGTATATCTTGTGGTATATGTAGATGATCTTTTGATAACAGGAAACAATGAGAGCTATATTGCATCCATGAAGAAAGAGTTGAAGAAAGGTTTTGAAATGAGTGATTTGGGTCATGTTCATTACTATTTGGGTATTGAAGTAATTCAACATCCTAAATTCATATTTATTTCTCAAAAGAAGTACATTGGAGATCTCTTGAACAAATTTGGCATGGATGATTGTAAACCCTTAAGCACTCCAATGGAACAAAACTTGAAGCTCACATCTATTGAAGGGAAGGAATTTGAGGATGCAACTAAGTATAGACAGCTTGTAGGAAGTCTTATCTATATGACCACCACCAGACCTGACATCTCATTTGCTGTTGGAATCCTCTCAAGGTTCATGCAAAAACCTTGTGAAGGACATTGGTCTGCTGCAAAAAGAGTGCTAAGGTACTTGAAGGGGACTCAAGACTTTGGACTCAAATATACACGGGTAGGCGACTTCATCTTGACCGGATACTCTGATTCAGACTTTGATGGCGACAAAGAAACAGGGGTGTCTACTACAGGTTACACCATGAGTCTTGGATCAGGAGCTGTCTCATGGAGATCACGCAAACAGTCAGTTCCGGCAGATTCCACGACCGAGGCAGAATATGTGGCAGCAGCTGAAGCAACAAAGGAAATTGTGTGGCTCCGGAAAATCCTGGAAGATTTGCAGATGAAACAGATGTATTCCACTCCACTCATGATCGACAACACTTCTGCAATAAAGTTGGCCAAGAACCCAAAGTTCCATGATCGAACAAAGCACATCAATACAAAGTACCATCTCATTCGACATCATGTTTAGGCCAAAACCATCCATCTACATCATTGTTCCACAAATGAGCAAACTGCTAACATCTTCACCAAAGCACTTGGAAGAGAAAAGTTTGAAAAGTTCAGATCGATGCTTGGACTCACCAACATCCCTTCGGATTAAAGGGGGAATGTTGACACCTAATCCTATGGATGGGTGTGCATATGTATTTTTGTATATTATTTATTATTAGGAAATAAGGAAGGCCAAGAGTCATTGGGAGATGAATCCCAATAGCCTCACCTCCCATCTATATAAGCATGTACATTCTTCGGCTAATACACATTCTAGTTTTGAGGAGTTACCTCATGGTTTTTGACGAGTGTCCACGTCTGGCCTCAACAATTCTTCACAATTGCAATTTTCAAGAATTAAAACTGCTCCGATACCATGTAGAAATTAGTATACACTAAGCATGCATACATCTAGATTCCCCTGATCTCACAATATTTAACTTCTTGTAAAATACATAATCATTGCACTATTAATCTTTTGCGGAAAATTAATTGCAAACACATGTGAAGCATAAATAAAAACAAACGCACATAACACAGTTGTTTAACGGGAAAGCCTGAATCTGAAAACCCCAAATATCATATATTATGTATCATGGATATCATGTAACAATATCATACAAATCTTAGTACATCAAGCTCTTAGTACAAGCAATCGTCACACACTAACATAGAAGAAATCTGCAAATCCATGCACCGATCTCTACCCTCCTGCTAGCCTGCCCCCACTGCGCAATCCCTGCTGAAGAATAGATCTGAATGAATTCAAATTACCCTTACCTTGACTGCGAAATCCTAATTGGCAACTCCAATGTGTGTGTGGTGAAATCAATGCATCACTATAGTCACAACAGATATTCCATCTTTCCCTTTCACCTATCTCTCCACTAGGTCTCCACTGGAACTGCCACGCACTATAGTTAACTGTTGTATTGTTTAGTTGATTAATGAGTTATTGTTTTTGAATTAATTAACTAATTAATTCACTCCACTCTCACTAGTGTATCATTCAGTTAGACTAGATACAACTAGCTCAACTGAGTCTAACTGGGTTAAACTGAATACAACTCCATGAACTACTCTTCCAACTCTGTCATAACTTTGCAACTTCAGTTCTAACTGAGTCCTCCATGCATGAACCACTAGTAAACCCTAGGAATTGCATATTTCCTTCAGCCCACTAATTTTCGAAATCTGTATACTGAAATTAACTGCTCCAAGAGAATAAGTTGTTGTTTATTGTCGGATTATTATTAAGAGCTAATAATAATCGACACTTCTGATTTTAGATCGATGATCTATAAATCAAATATTCTAAAAATAGAATTTCATATATTTTTCCAACTTGATCAACCATCCACAAATAGCATCCTGTAACTTCTGAAATATGTTCACCATGTCTAAAAATAGACTTGCACCAAAAATAGCCTGCGGGCCCACTTAGTGAAGGCGACTCTTTTCACTAAGCTCATCATCTTGTTGAATCTCAACATGTAAAACATGTTATCAAACCTTTGAGAGATAAATACAACCCAAATTTGTAACAAAATTTAAAATATACATAAGTAAACACAAACCTCTGGAATCTTTCATACATTTTAATGTTACTTCTCACAGTAGGACTTGGATACTACCAAAGAAATTTTCCCAAGAAGAGTAGTATTTCCCAAGAAACTTATCAAAGAGTGAGTTTAAATGAGAATGGTACGATTTGGGTTTTACTTCATGAGAATGGTGGCATTGACATGCAAGGTTACATAAGATATCCATCTTCATGAGCACCTTTGTAGAGGGAGTGCTTATACATTGAGGTACCATTTCCTCAACACTATGTCCAACCACCCCTTTTCTTGATTTTTTTTCATCTTGATTTTTTCTTTGAAAGCCCCTTTTTCTTGTATAAGCATTTTATTGCATAGGGGTCAAGATAATTTAGCTTATTCCTTTAGTTTTCATTTCATTGCATAGGACTCAGGCTCCTTGCCTCATAATGAGAAGATAGAGCTCAAGCTTGGTTAGCTTCTGATTTTTCATTAATATCTCTTTCAGTTTTTCTTTTTCATTTTGAAATTCATATCATACTATTTCTTCTTCTTTGTTTTATACAGTCGCATCAACCTTGGGAATCCAATCCACTTCTTCTCGTGGGATTATGAAGCACAAATATTTTCTAGATACATGTAACATCCAATCAAAAATAAAAGACAATGGAAAGCAAACATATGGATGAAAAAGACATGGGCACATTTATGTTGAATACCAAGGTGAAAAGGCATATCTTCTAAGCATCATGATTCATTATTTAATTAAACCCAGATCTCTACTTTCATGTCAAGTACATTGAACATAATCACTTAGAATGAAACAATCGACAAGTGTACCTCGACAGGTGTACCTCATGTGTGTTTTGTTTAATGGTGTTATCATTGATGCCAAAGATGTCCTTGGGCACTCTTAATATTCATCTATTTTGCATTAACTAGAAAGTTTCAAATCACAAGAAGCCCTGGAATAATGGAAGGGAAAACCTAAAATACCTACACTTGTTGAAGATATCGAGGATGAATATTAGTATATTTTCTCAGAAGACCATGTTCATTCAATATCCCTTGTCATGTTGATTCCAACGACATATGGCATGCCTTGTGGCTCCTCACAATTTGAAAATTATGTCTCTTGGAAGGTAAAATCCACCTTGTTGTGTTCAAAGTCCCCAAAAGGAAATGATGTGGAAATATATCATTAGCCAACAAATTCCTCAAATAATAAAGACAAGAGGGACCTTCATTACAAAAACAAAAAACAAAAAATCAAATATTTTATGGCTAAAATACTTTGTGGAGAGGTTTAAAATTCAAATTAAATTAAAGGAGGTATTTTTTGGATCCAAATTTTTGAAATTAAATTTTATCTCTCCTTCAAGTCGGCTCCATGAAAAGGTTATTCTCTTATCACTATACATAGAGCTTAGATTCACCTCAAAGTATATGGATTAATGTTATGTAAAAATTAAATTATCTTTGTAATCATTAGTTAAATTAGGCAAAGGACGTGATCTTTGATCATGCCCATTCAACAAGAGGCACTCAAGGTTGTATTTAAGTCAGGGGCCTCCCACAATTGTATCATTCATTCATCAATAAAAATATATATTTATGTCTATATTGAGTTTTATACTCCATTTGGTATCATAGCCAATAGTTCTTTGGCCTATATTTGTTTCCCAATTGTGCTCGTTGTGTGTATCTCTCCACAAATCTTCTATCATGCATTGCTCGATCACCGTCTAGAAACAATTGTGTCTCCCACATCCTTCATTATCCATATTTTTGTCAATTGTCATACATCCATCCTCTCTACCACGTGTAGTCCCCTCTCTTGCTTCCCGAGCCTTTGTTCACTATGTAAATTCATTTGTTTTTCATCCGTTGTGCAAATTCATTCTGTTGTGCTCCCATTTCTGTACATCCATCCTCTCTATCACACCACCTTAGTCATTGGTTCATTTTGTTTATCATGTGATCAATGTTCATTGTAACCTATGCTCTGATCTGTGCCGCTCATGCATGTCCACAGCACACGTGAGCCACGTTCTCCACTCTATCGTCATCCTTTCTGACACCACTCAACAATTTCGTTGCATAACCAGTTTGTTCGCTCGATCCACACCCTATCCACTCCAACTGAGCATACAAGCTCTATCATATTAATCAAACAACTAGAGTTACATATATACATGAGGTGCAGTCTCAAGATAGAGAAGTTATCTTAGACGCACAATAATTTGGTTGAGAGAATATCTCAACCTCACACCAAACTAGGCACTAACCTATAGAATAGGAACGAACTCTATACATAGAGAGAACCACAACTGAAGACAAGTAGGAATTACATATCTATCTACAAAATCTACAACTGGTCATGTTTGGTAATTACACTGGTTTTTTTTTGTAATTACACTTTGTATCATGCTCATGCTATTGTTGATGTCCATATAAAGGAACAGCATCCTACCGAAATGCATGGGTTCCAACCGCTGCAACCACCAGTCTACTAGGAAGTCCTTCACATACATGGTTCATCCAACCTCTCGATTAACTCCCCCTTTATATAAAATTTCACCTTGTGGAGTCTAAAACAAATACGGTCCACCCAAGTGTATCCATCCCACATGACACACTCTTCCAGGGTGTTAAAACTCTCTAACAGAGGGAACATATAACAAAGGGGTATGCATGCCTCTTTGAGTCTTATAGCACGTACAAACAATAAATGACATGTAGATTTGCCTCTAATTACAAACTATGACTCATACTCATGGTCATGAGTCTATTCCAAGAAACTCACATAAAACAAACTCTCACAAACTTGATTGTCCATCCTCCTTGGTCACTCACCATACCATTCACCTCCACAAACACTGCACTATTCATATGCTGGAACACACCATTAATTTGGCTTTGTACTTTTGAGTCTTTGGCATCTTCATTTTACTTTGGCAAGCTCGTCTTGGTCTCCATGTTTTACCTGTCATCAATTAGAGTTGCGAATTCTAATAGAATGACATCATATTGAGGTCGCAAATCTCAATATTTATACAAATTTCCAAGACTTGTCCACATTTACCCATACTAAACAAAAAAATGATACCAAATGACACTATAAGCACAAGCGATAACCATGACAGTAATACAACACATGGCCACGCCATTCACTGCTGCGAACAGACTGCCCCGAATTTTAGTTCACGTCGGGTTCACCAGAACACTGCCCACACTGTTGTTGTGAGAAGATCCAAGATCATACAATGCATGTTGTCTTCGATCTGATCCCTATCAGATCACTGACAACTGATCGCTCCACGTTCCTTCATGAACATGCACGAGCAACACCCTTTCACCTACTTGCTAGTTCACATTTCAACAAGCAGTAATTCACTTCCACTGCTTAGGCGCTCAACCTTGAGGAGATACAATGTAGCCACCAAGGCTCAACTTAGTCACCAAGGCTTAACACAACCACGAAGGCTCAACTCAGCCATGAAAGCTCACCATAGCCACAAAGGCTCAACACAGCTGTTGTCGCTCCTAGAGACAGCCTAGAGTTGTGATAGACCAGTGCCTAGGACATCTTATATAGCAAGGAGCATATGATATAACAGAGGGAGTTATCAATAGCAAGCTCTCATGCTATCTCTTGTAAAACAAGGAAAATTAATCTGAATGGGACCAAGACCCTTAGAAAACTGATACATAGAACGGGATATTGCAAAGGAAACATGCAAAACTCCAATACAAAAGCAACAGACAATTCAGAGACAGCTTACTGTAAAGAGGGCCAATTCAGAAATACTTCACAGAAATAAGTTATCAAAAGGTGTATGTAGTGAATGAAATGTAGAGGAAATATTAGTTAACATTGAGCTGATATCCAGATACACAATACCGCCATGCATGGGCTTACCAATCTAAGAATCCATACATAACAGTAGCGTTTTAAAAACACACTCCCAAAGAAAATAATATAGCAGAAATGCGGTTTAGATGACTAATGGAACATAATATCATGCATGAGCCATATTTAAAGCGCTTGACTAATCCAAGCATGGGTATCAACTAGGATAAATCCATACCACAAATTAGTGAGCCACTCGCATTCCAAAACATGATACAGGAAAGAAGGATGAAATGAAATGATCTATTTAAATAACACATAAGAAAAAGTTACAGACTGTGAAATACCAAAGACCAGAATCCCCTTTAACAGATGGAACTCCTCCTCACTGAAACCATATGGGCTCTGAGCCTTCATACAAGAGTTCTACAAAATGTATACAAAAAACCTTTCACTGCATAATTTTCTGATAAATTCTGGAACCTCAAATCATCTATTCTTTGGGAGCTTTATAGGAGAACAAGAAAGCTCCAAAAAGGGAGTAGGTGATGAACATTTAATTGTATCATTAAAACAAAATGGCGGAAACGTGCACGCCCATACTGCTCAATGACTTTGTAATGTTTTTTGTACTCTGTGGCCTGCTAACTAAAATAAATGCACTGGGTAGAAATCTCTCCAAGAACACGGAAAAGCAGAGAAATCACATAAACATTCCGTCCTTTCTTGAAAGAAAATGGTGCTGAAATGAAACCTGAAGGGTATTGTTTCTGGTGCATTGTACCCTCTGCTTTCAAAACCCTGAATTACGGCTTAAAATCTTAAATGCTGAATGTTGAATTCCTCTGATCTCCCACTGATACTCTTTGCCGCAACATTAATATCTTCGTCTGCGCAATCTGTGCTTTGAATGGCTCTGCAGGGTTTGACAAATTAAACCCTGCTTCTTTAATGGAAGTCTTGCCGATTTTCCTTCCCAGACATCTCTTCATCATTTTGGCTCCTGGAAATGGTCCTTTGATGTGTCCTCTACTACGGAAATCAAGACTGTAAATCACAACAGTCTTTCGTTGCTGAAACCTTGCAAAACCTGCAAACTTGTTAGGAAAACTATGCACGGGAATGCAAACACAGTGGGGATAATGGTGTGATAGCGTATCCTGGTGGACTGGTGGGAAAATGCAGGGCGATGGTGGAAAATGCAGCGTCACAGCGAAAGGTGGCCATGGTGAAAGTTGGCAGACTGTGGTGAGTTCTAAACGTAAAACATGGACACTTGACCTTTGAACGAAACATATAGGGAAACGTATAACAACACGACAAAAACCACGTGAAATGATGACGTGGCAGGACCAGGTCAATGGCGGGTGTTTATGAAATCTGGACCGTTCGATCTTAGGAGGAGATCGACGGTGGAAAACATATCGGAGGGCAATGAGACGTGGGCCAGGGGCACTGTACACTTGTATTAACACTCATGCAGCTTCGGAGTGCGACAACCATTGGATGAAGACCTCCAGATTGAATGGCTATCATGAATATCGCGTCGTGAATTTTGCTGAACAATAACGTGCGATGGAGATTGGTTTTTTAGACGTATGCTGAGACATGCGGCAAGCGATGTATGGAATCGCTCCGATTTGAGAAATACCGCCCACCTCGGAAAGGCGGTGCGATATAAACCACCGGTTTTGTACAGTGCGTGGAGCGGGGACCACCAAGGCGGGAGTGCTGTAAGCCGTTGATTTTGCAGATTGATCGGACGGTAGATAGGCGGGCTACGGGCATGATGGAGATGAACGAACATCGTCCGATCTGTACAGATCGACGGCTCAAGATGCACCCGATATGTATATATTTGATTAGCGCCCATCAGACTAGCTCTTGGTCTCGGAGCTGGGTCATGTGGGAGGAAAGGATAGAGGGGGCTAGGACCGAAAGGGCTAGGTTTTATAGATTTTCAAATATGGGTTTTGCGGCCCTTTTATGCAATTTTGAGGCTGGGAGAAGGTAACGATAGGCGGAAAATGGATTTTTCAGGCCAAGAAAAACGGGGGTTTGAAAGGTTTAAGCGAGGTTGCTTATCAAAATTTAGTAGGAGGCTGACATGGTCAACAACAGCCACGAAGGCTCAATACAGCCACGAAGGCTCAACACAGCCATGAAGGCTCAATACAGCCACAAAGGCTCACCATGGCCACAAAGGCTCAACACAGCCACAAAGGCTTAATACAGCCATGAAGGCTCACCATGGCCACAAAGGCTCAACACAGCCACAAAGGCTCAATACAACCAAGAAGGCTCACCACGGCCACAAAGGCTCAACACAGCCATGAAGGCTCAACACAACCACAAATGCTCAACACAGCCACAAAGTCTTATCACAACCATGACTCCATGGTCCAATCCTGCGTCGTCCACAAATTCACTGTCAACATGCATAAAATTCAACAATTTTATATACAAAAAGTTCTCTTTTCAGTATCCAATTCCCCTGGAATCGTAACGTAATGCTACTTCCCCTGTTCACAGTATCAAGGCAAGGTAACTGCTTCCAAGCATGCCTCCTCATGCTTGTTGACAGGCTGCAACAACGAAGACCCATTATCAAGCTAATCTCCTCGCAATTTAACATTCAGGTATGTTTCCATCACACTAGGCACACACAAACTCAATCATCCTCCAATCTCTGATGTAGCTCCAACCACTATCCTTAGATGCCATTTCATTGTCATGTCTTCATCATATCTGGTAGTAAATCATTCCTGCAAATAAATTTGTCTATTGTTGGAATGGTCGATTCCAACATAGACTCAAAACTCATGACATTAGTTGGCCAAATTAAATGTCACAATAAATAACTCAATTCTTTCAACCAGATTTACACAAATTCATTTACATGTTAAGTTGACTAGTCTCAACATGAAAGCAAAATAATTCACAAAGACAATTTGTTTCATCAAAGAAAATATGTTGGAACTTTTAGTTTCATCTTTACCCTGTATAGAAACATAATCACATCCACGTAGCTCACCACACTGCCCTCGGCTCACTTCATTGTTGCGCCATGAGACCATGCTAGAAATGTGTTCAACCTTCAACGAGGTCGATCCCAAACAAAGGAAGCTGGAAGCCTCCCAACAATTCCACGTGCTTCTGCACTTCTTCTGATACCTGAAAGCTGCATTGTTCAACTCGAGTATGTGGGTGAAGCCACCACTGATTGGTTCCAACGAGAAATTAAGACAAATTGAAACCAAAAAACAAAAAACCAGCATATCAGGACTCGACCCTTCTCAGTGGCCTCGTCCACCTTCTCGCTATACAAAAACAGAGTGCTCAGGTCTTATACTACCTCCCTTTGTATCTAATAACTGCAAGTCGACAGTACCTTCCAACCCCAAGGCACCACTTTTCACAGCCCTCATTCCTTCAAAAGCTGAAACTCTTCCCATGACGTTGCATTAATATTTGAAGGTGCATCATGATCCGCCATATCCGACTGTACTTTCAATTCCTCAATTGAAAAAGCTTCCATCTTGTCCATTTCCAGAGGGGCCAGATCCTCAAGTGAAACATATTCTGCATAATTAGCACTTTGAGACATTTCGGACTTGGAAGTTCCCACTTGTTTCACTGACCTATACTCTGAAACATCCATTCTTCCACTATCAACCTACTACGCTGATCCATGTTGAACACCAATGAGGCAAACCAATGCCACTACCAGAAACATTATCTCATTACCTCAAAAAATAAAAAACGGAGCAATCACAATTTTAGATTTACAGATACCTGCTGTGGAAACGGGCAAGATAATCCCATTCCAGCTGAATTGAAGTAAAAAAAGAATAATTTTTTAGTTTCCTTGAGAAAACTAAATTCCAATGAAATGCGACAGGGAAAAACTAATGGTTATGAATATTAAGAAAAATGCTGGGAAAAAAAAATGCAGTGATATATCAATGGAATCATAATACATCAAGCTTATCAAAATCACTAGTGTAATAGAGTCAACTTTGTTCTAAAAGTTTGACCAATAACTTTTTTTAGGGGATGGATCATCGACTCCTCTATCACATTGACCGGAATGTAAATAAAGCCAACCATCCCAAAATGCAACCAGGGTTTTTTCACGCAGAAAGGCATCTTGCAAATTATTCTCCATTCGTGACATTTAAATCAAACTGAAACATGTCCCCAACCAAAACCATTCATTTTGTAACAGGATTTTTTTGTTGTTGTGCCTCCTACAACAACAATAGAATTGTTTAAAACCACCCATGCAAACTCTATATGAGAATTTGGAAGAGGCATTGGAGACAACTTCTTCCACCCAGGTCCATCTCCAAGCATGTAAACATCACCATAGACCACCTCTGTCCTTCTAGAACATTTAAAAATAGGTGATCCCGGTTTAGCCATAAAATATCCCTCTTAGCCCCCAATAACATAGAGTCGATCATTTACCACAACACATGCCCTGTGAGGTCCACCACGAGGAATAGGTATCTCCGGGTGCCATTCTGACTCTAATGCTTTACCATCTTTGACAGCAATACTCCAGTTCTCCAAACTAGGCTCGTGACGATCCTCCTTGCTGCCACCCATGACATGCAAGATGCCTCCACTTCCTGTCCCAAGATATGCTCCAGCAACACAGCTTACCATTTCCAAATTAATCAATTCTTTGGTATCCTTCAGAACCAGCACGCCCAGAATCACCTCGCCCTCAATCATCCAAAAAAAAAATTTGTCGTCCCCTGCAATCCGGGGAACCTCCGAATCCGTCCAGGACCAGATGACCTTTTTGTTCTGAAATCAAGCAGGCCTATGAAACTATAGTCACAGAGTGGGTATAGCATGGCATCGAGCAGCAAGCGGTTTTCCGGCAACCACTATAGCTTCCCAGCTCCACTACGCAGATTTCAAACTCCCTCTGCTCGGCCTCCGTTGCCACACTTACTTGGCCTCCTGCATGAAGGCACCACGCGAGCTCTGCATACCAGAGATTTCAAGCGATCTCATACCAATTATTCATCTCTGCACGCAAAAATGTTCCAAGATAGAAGACGATGGCAGAAAGGTACCAAAGCCACCTTTGATCAGTGGATGAACCATACAATGCCTGGCTCACATGCAGTTTGAGCATACACGCTTCCACGCACTTGCAAATAGGTGGTCCGTGGAGTGAATCGGGAGGCAGGTGAATTCGAAGAAACTAGATCAATACCTCGCAAAAAGACACTACTGCTGCGTACGCCATTGCAGTCAGGTCATCCCGTCAGCTCAGTTCACTTCCACCATAGGCAGACCAGTGCACAATAAACTGAAGATCCACAAACAACAAATCCTAGAACTGGATCCTTGAACGGGCTCTCACAATATGAAGTCTATTCTCGTTTCAATGAGAAATTACAGTCAATTTCAGTCACCCACTCTTCATCACAATCTGGTGCTTAACACTGATCCATTTCCAGCAGTAATCTAACCAGCTCTCCAATGCTCCTTCCATGGCACTCCTTTACTACCCACTGCAATGGCACTGCTCAGATCGTTCAGGCTCGAGCAGCGTCCATCTCCACGCAGAGGAAAGACTCACACAACCTCAAACAGCAACATCCAATGAGCCTCAACAAACATGCTTTGATCTGCAGTCACGCACCAACAACATAGGATGGAAAACACAAAAAATACTAATCGAAATCTTTATTTCGCTCATTTCCCTCAGCCCAGGAGGGGTTGAGGTCTAGGCCCAGGCCCAAACGTGCTCTGATACCAACTTAGAAACTGAGCATACAAGCTCTATCATATTAATCAAACAACTAGAGTTACATATATACATGAGGTACAGTCTCAAGATAGAGAAGCTATCTTAGACGCACAATAATTTGGTTGAGAGAATATCTCAACCTCACACCAAACTAGGAACTAACCTATAGAATAGGAACATAATCTATACATAGAGAGAACCACAACTGAAGACAATTAGGAATTACATATTCCAACAACTGTAACCTATGCTCTGATCTGTGCCACTCATGCATGTCCACAGCACACGTGAGCCACATTCTCCACTCTATCATCATCCTTTCTGACACCACCCGACAATTTCGTTGCATAACCAGTCTGCTTGCTCGATCCATACCCTATTCACTCCAAGTTAGGCCACTTGCTGACATCACCACACAAACTTATTAACCTTTGAAAATGCTATGTAAATCGTGGTCCGATTGGATATGTCGCAGATTGGATACGTCATGGTTTTTTAATAATTGTTTTTATTTATTATAAGGTCAATTTAAGTTTATTTAAACATATATTAAATATAAACTATATTATATAATATATTTTTATATTAATTTATTTAAATAAATAAATAATTTCTATTGAAAAATAAAATTTATTAATAATAATAATAAAGAAATAAAGAAATACAAATACAAAAATTAGGGTCAAATTAAGAAAAAGAGTTAAGTTGGATAAGTATACTCCACCTCATACACGCTCAATGGCTTCATCAATGTCGATGTCTGACTTCAATAAAATATTGCTAGACCTTGAGACTAAGGTGACTGGATAGGGCGAAAAAATCGAGGAACTCCATGACATAACAAAGAGAATAGAGAGTCATCTCGATCATAACCATAAAAATTTTAAAAAGGATCAGACAGTCCTTTCATACAAAGTGGATCAAAAAATTTTATTGTTGACTTGTATTTTTGACAATATGAAGATTACACATGATCAAATACCCCAGAATAATGAAGCTACTCAACATCTCAATTCTCCATATTCGTCAAACTCGTCTGACTCACACAAGAAACCCGAGTCTCCAAAGGCATCATCCATACACCATCAAGAAAATAGTAACATGAATTTTAAAATTAGGAAACTCTTGAATCCATACACAAATACGTTGATCTTAAATCAATACCTCTTCTTCGCCTTGCTGGTAGCTACATATCTACGAAGAGAAAAACTTGAGCTCTCCAAATTTTATAGTAACGAAAAAGGCAACGTGGCTTGGTTCAGTAAAGCAAAATAATATTTCAAGATTTACGCAATTGATAGTGATGATGAAAATATTAGACATGCATCCATGTAAATGGAAGGTGAAGCATATAACTAGTATATGTGGTGGAATAAGATGACACTTTTCATTAGTTGGAAAAAGTTCAAAAATATATTCTTTAAGATATTCCAAAGTGTCAAGGAGGAATATTTCTTCTCAGCACTCACAAAATTGCAACAAAAAGTCGATGTGGACGGATACACTTGGGAATGGGAAACCATAGCCACACAAGTACTTGAAATATCAGAAACTCATCTCATTCAATCATACATCACAAGACTTAAGCCCCATATACAAGCAGAACTTGAGCTTCATGACATTATTTCGATAGAAGTAGCAAGACAAAAATCAAAATTTGTTGAAAATAAATATGAAAATATGTTGCGGTCAAAGGTTGAAAGAGTATATTCAAGACGAAGATTTTCCCTGGATGCGAATACGGATAATAAAAAATATGTTCCACCACATCTTCATGAAGGAGACAAAACTAATTTGGAAATGAAAAGAATGAAATAAGGTAAATGCATATGTTGTGGCGAAAAATGGGACCCGGTACATGTGAAAATTTCAACTTGAAATCCTATTGCATTATCTGATGTTATTTCTTCTACTTATTATTCATAAATAAGTTATTTGCATAAATATCTTCAATAAATATCAAAATAAATTCAAAGTCATACTTCACCATATAATTACTTATCAAAATAATAAAGAAAATACTAGCACAAGAATGACATTGATATTTTGGACAATTTTTCCTGGAAAAACCCAATGCAGGAAAATCAGTGCAACATATGAGGGTTTCTATTATTCAGCAGTAATCTTCTTGTACAATTTACAATAAGCAGTAACGAAGAGAAACTTTCTATGATAACATTGGATAACCTTCTCACAAAGATAGCTCATGATAAATTACCTCGGAAGGACCCTCTTAGACCTCCTGCGTCACCAATGCATTAGCTCTGCATGGGTACTGCACAGAACTGCATCACCCTTATGTGATGTTCCCTTCATGCCCCTGCGTTGTCTCTTCCTGCCACTGTGCACCTTCTCTTGTACATTGGACTTTTGTTGAACCCTCTATGCCTCTCCTCCACCTGCAACTCTCCCTCTAGATTGATTTTCTCTTATTGAACTTTAGCCACTGTGAAAATCGATTTACTTGGGAAATTGAATATTTGCATTGTTGTGTTTTCCAAATGACCCTCAAGTCTTCCTTTATAGTCTTCTCGTTGAGATATCAATGGTTGAGATTATATCTTTAATCAACGGATAAGATCATAACTTGACCTGATCCGTGTTTTCTAGAAGATTCGCGCATTTTTTTGTTAATTCCCTTTAATTATTTAATTTCCCTAATTTTAAACGTAGGGTCTCTATTAAAATAATTAATCATTTTAATAAAACATGTTCCGAGTGGAATTTCCACAAACGATTTTTGGGTTCTTTAGAATACATGTGTCTAAGCCTCTCCACAAATTTTGAGACTTAGAGCACTTTCTATGCTACCAAAAATCAACACTCCCTCTTAGCGAGGAAGGTGCTCTAACAATATGCTTGTTACATACTGCTCTGACCCTAAAGCATCCTCTATGTTGTTGATATCTAACAATTTGTCCATCAACCACTACGTTGTTGCTACTACTGTACTATTTCCCATGACACTGCCACTGCCACTGTTGCATCCGTACTATAGCTCCCTCTTAAGTGTTATTTCATCTGTTACTGAAAAAAAATCTCAATCATCCCCATATTTTCCCTAAAGTGAAAAAAATTTGTTCTCCCTAGGGCCTTGGACAAAATGTCTTCTACCTGATCTCCTATGGGAATATACTACAACTGTACTGCTCCCTATTGAACACAGTCTCTGATAAAATGACACTTGATGTCGATGTGTTTCGACCGATCATGAAAAACAAGATTTTCAGAGAGCTTGATGCAACTATGATTATTACATAGAATGATGGTTGCTTCCATCTTCCTTTTGAATAAATTCACGAGAAATTTTCTAAGCCATATGGCCTCACACAAAGTTGTGCTAGTTTCCATATACCGTCGCCGGTGCCTAATGCTACAAACTTCCGCTTTCGTTGCACCAAGAGGTCACAGCATGATCCAATGTTGAAGAAATACCTTGTCGTAATTTTCCGATCTACTGAATCTCTCGCCTAATTCACATATGTGAATCCACGCAATGATGTCATCGCCTTTGTGTATTTTAGTCCATATCCAATCGTTTTCACACATATCGTACAACATTCTTAGTGGGGCAATGCACTAAAGCAGCTCCTCTGCTTTTACCACGAATCGATCGAGGGAGTTAAAAGTGTAGAAAATTTTTGGTCTAGTGTTGACCGACACATGAGTGACCCTATGAGTTTTAGGAGTTTGGTACAAGGTGGGGCCCACTTCGCAATATTCTTAATTTGGAATAGCACAGCAAGCCTGCTGGAATAACGCACTTCTGGGAGATTGATGTACAAAAATGAGTTTACAACCCTTGGATCCCTTATATCAGAAGATCTGGAGTCTAGATCCACAAGGGGAGCAAAAAAAAATCAAACTAGGTGTGGTAAACAGATCTCCCACAACCTAGTCTAGCTGGAAAACACCCTACAAGAGGGGCTGCAGCTATGCACAAAAAACTGCTTCAGAAATAACGTAGTCTTGGAAAATATAAGTAGGAGGGCACAAAATATGATTAAATTATGAATTTACAGCAACAAATCAGAATTAGAGTGAAGGTCTTTCAATATACAGTAGAATACATGAGGCAATAGAGCAAGAAATCCTCAGAAAAATAAGCTGCAACACATATATAAATGCAGAAATGGCTCAAAAACGTTATTTTAAGGAGCTGCAGCAGCTGAATATTACAACTCAGATCTAGGAAAGATCTGTGGACAAAACATCAGTTCTATTTCAGATTTGGAAACTAGATATTTTTCTTTACAAGATCCCCTTGGGGTTTTGACCAAATCATGCATAAATAAGAGTAGATCTGAGTTTTAAGTTGAAGATCTGTAAAGTGCTGTAGTAATTTATGAATATAACATTACATTAAAATAGATCATATCTAAACAGAACATGGATCAGCAAGCTAATCCATGGATCACCAAAGTGGAAGGCAAAGCCCAGCACCAGAGATCTCTCATCAAAACTGTGATCAAAACACCTTGAAGAATCTCATATGAAAATAACACAGTTACTCAATGGAAACAGCGTTTTAGCTTGAAAAACATAGATGGCCAGCTGCCAAGATACAGATCTGAAGTAAAAATATGAGAGGCACTCTTCCAGGAGGTTAAAATACACACTCCATGAGAAGAGGCTCCTAAAACAAGCTAGATCTCTACAGATCTAGAATCCCACTTGCTGCAGCTTGCAAAAGCAGACAAACCCTCACTGGATTTGCGCTGCAATTGGAAGTAGATCTTGGCCTCAAGCTTGATAGTGGATAAAATCAACAAATTCTCCTCCAAGAATCCTCAAAGGAAGAGGTGAAATCCCTACATAGGAACTCCAAGTGCTAAGCAGCACAATTCTCTACTAAAAAATAGAGAATAGTATTTGTCTAAGCAGACAAGATACTCAAAAATATAATCAATCAACAACCTTTTCTTGCTGCCCACCCCTTCCTTTTATAAGATGAAAGCCTTTACAAACCCTAAACCACCTTGATGAGTTAGCTCCTTTCACATGAGGGGCCTCCTTCTAGAACTGCACTGTCCCTTTTTGGAGATATATTGAACCTAGACATCGTTGTAGATTTGGTCAAGGTTGACCCAGTATCACAGCTCAAACCCCTTTCACACCTACAAGTGATTTATTTACATGTCCCGGATTTATCTCTGTTCACATGGGCATTGATTTATTCAGTATTTTTAGGATTTTTACATGTCCTCCTTTATTCATTTATCCATGCAACAGAAAGTAAAACAAAATTGAATATTCCTCTTAGCTTAGGCTAAGTAGTAATATTACAATTCTCCCCTCCAAAATGTTGCTTGTCCTCAAGCAACTGATAGGGTAAGAGTTGTAGTACTTCTCCTCCTTCATTGATGGCATCTTCAAGGATCAAGTCCTCATCATAAGCCAAGTGCTCAAAAAGCCAATACATCATGAATTGTTCCTCCAAGGCCAACATAATATGTGCATAGTCCATCCCTTTAAGAGTGAAAAACTCAACAGAAATAAACATAGTTGGAGCAATGCTACATCTAAAACATGTATCATGAAGTATAGGTAGAAGTTCCAAACCATGTGGTACATACACACTGCCCATCCTCTATCAATACAACCCCATAAACAATACAACTATATCATCAAGGTATGGAAGAAAGACTACATATACGCAAACTGAAATCTGAACTTGAGGAGGTGGGTCAAAATCCCACATGTGATGCCAGCAAAATGCACTTCTTGTCTTCATTAGATCCAGGTGTGGCAAGTGGCATTCCCACCACACATTTTTTGCATGATTCACCTTAACATGGCTAAAGGTGTTACATAATTTTGGTGCCTTTGGGAAGCACCCATCATGAAAAGGAATCTCCCCTCTCACAACAAGGGAGTGGCCAAGTTCATAATTTCCATTGGCCCCCAACAAGCTATGAGATCCACATGATCTCTCACTCCCTTTAGGAGTCATATCCTACAAAAACATGGCAAAGGAATGTAATAGATCAGAAAATACAACTTTCTTGGCATGATCAAATCCTTTACCATCATAGTCCTTCACACACATGGAGTTGTGCATGAGCATTCCCCTCCTCTCAAGCAAAGGAAGAGCTGGCTGAGATGACTCTTGAAAAGATTCCATTGGTTGCCCCAATCCTCCATAGCTATTGCACTCTTGAAAGTGTTGATGTAAGTCCTCTCTCATGCCTTCCCAATCAAAACTCTTCATGATCAGGGTATAGATCTTCATTGAATACATATGAATGAGGAAGAATTATTCATATGCTCCTTGTAGGATCTTATGCTTGAGCTTGGAAGCTCTAGCCAAGAAGACCTTACCATGATAATAGATGACTCCTCCTTGGACTAAGTAGCCCTCTTCTTGATGCATGCCATCTAGTATCATACATGTATGGAGATCTTTGGAATACTCTACAAGAAGTTGAGATTTCCAATAAATATCCACACTACTCAACAATGACAGCGTTGCTGATACATCCATGGAAGTGCTTGTCTTGTTGTTGATTTCCTTTTTGACATTACACATGCCAAAATGGTTTGTTGGAAGGTTTATCCTCCCATTCTTCTCCTCCCACAGCGCAGATTCAGAAAAGTGAGAGGGTGATAGTGGTGCAGGAAGAAGATCCTCCTCATTCTTGAGTTGTCCCAAGCCTCCCAACACTGTAACTTGGTCTCTCATTGCTCCAATCCTTCCTAGATCTAGATTTTGAGTAGAAATTTGTGTAATGTTCCGTTCTCAGAAATTTCTGGAATATGGTCCCAAAGGACGTTGTATAAGGAAGCTAATGTAAAAACAAGGTGAAAGGGGGCTTGGATCCCTTTGTTAACACAACATACACTATACTTCTAGAATCTGAGCTCAAAGAAATCCCTCAAGGGAGGTTAAACAGATCTCCTACCCTCTTGGTATCCCATAAAAGTGCTCAAAGAGAGAGCTACAACAATATACAAATACACCAATGGAAACAGCAGTGATACATTAACACATAAAATGTCGGGAGAATCAAATATCCATCATTTCATATCATAGCAGCATAAAATATACAAATCCCTGAGGAAATAGACACTCAAGCAAGGCACTACAGGCCTCAAGAGAGGTGTAGATGAAAAGATGAAGAACACCACTACATGAAATAAGCCCTAGGCTATGACTGTGCAGTTCTATATGGAACAACTGCTAAAACACATGTAAATACATAGATATGCAAATATATGGTTCATACAATCATTGGGAGAGAGATCTAAACTCCCAATCACCACCACAAGTCAATCCTTGAAGGATTGGCTATAATACACAAAACCTTAAAAATGTCAGAGTTGCTTGGTAGCAGCAGCAACTCAAGAACTAGAAATACGTGGAGAAGAAGGAAGATGCTACAGCCAATGACAATATCTTCTTCGATGGATCTCTAGAGTGAAAGGCTGATCCTCTCACCTAAGATCTCACCCTCCAAACAATCTGCTAATCCCTCATAGCAAGTGCTCTCCAAGAATAATGTTGTCTAAGAAAGGGACTGTGCTGCTCATGATGGTAAGTGGTTGGCCTGGTGCCAAATATGGTGTAATTTTCTCATATAACTCCTTTACTGATCTCCCAAGGGAATGGAAGCTCCCTCCTCTGGAAAACTAGCCAATGATGGTGTGGTAGAAAACCTCCCCAGCAACACTGCACAATCTCCAGCTAAAACTACGTTGATTAAGAAGGCTAATGCTTGGCCTCAATGCCTAAATATGGGGAATGGAGTGCAATCCTCCAAGAGCTACTCAAGGATAAGGGGAAATCTTAAACAAGAATTCCCCGGAAATTCTTGCTAAACAACAAGAGATTGCACAAATCTAAAAGACCAGAGATGAATAATACTCAAGATGAATCACAATGGCTACCTTGCCCTCCTTTTAAACAATGTGAACTCCCTCTCCATGGATCCCACTCATGGTAGATTCCTCCTCAAGAAACCTTCCCTCCTTTCCCCACTGTGCTGGCCCACAAGATGCCTTCCACCTCCTACCATTGTGCAGTTTGACTTGGTCAAACTTGACCTAGTCCTTTTGAAAAACTCTCTTTTCATGCATGTAGGTGTGAAATCCAGCTCTATAAGTGACCCTATTTCACACTAAGAGGATTTTTATTCCTTATTCATGAAATGAATGGGTCTCCTACCCATTTTATTTATTTTCTATGTGAAAATGGCAAAAATTGATGTTCAATAAAATTGGGAACATTACAGTCCTCCCCTCTCAAAGATTACTTGTCCTCAAGCAAGTGCAAGGATAGATTGATTCATTTTCCCCTTAATCTCCTTGTAGCATCCATTCATGATGAACTTCTCTGAGAAAAAGGATGCCATATCATCAATAAAGTATCCAAGTTGTCCCTCCAACATATGCAATCTAGCTTTTGGTGAACATCCCCAAATAGATGTCATGTAGAAACAAACATCCATGGAGCAAACAATTAGTTGTCTAAGGGCCTCCTTGAGGCATGATACCTGATATAAAATGGGACTCCTCATCCCCATATGAATCTCCCATCCCCAAGCAATCAACCATACAACATAAGCTGCCTCCCAACATGGCAACTCATAAATATCTCCCTCCACCTTGAGCTCTGTAAATGAAGGTGGGCTGAAAATCTATATATGGCAAGCTTCATAGCTTGCCCCATGCTGTCCTCTTCTCCACTTATGATTAGTGTGGAGTGTGTGCTGATCTAGGGCTGCAAAATTATTGCCTTCAAATGGAAAAATGAAGAGCAATCCTCCAAGGACCTCTCCTCCATTAATGAAAAACAAGTTGACCCAAGACACTTCATCCATGATGAATAGGACATGATCATCATAGAATGTCCCAATGACATGTTTGGTGTAGGTTATGCCATGTGCAGCAAGGTAAAAACAATGTCTCATAGGGTTATAACGCAATCTCACCCATTGTAGCTGCAGAGAATAACATGGCAAGCATTGTACATAAAATGTCACCTCTACTACTGAATAGTAAATAGATGAGGGAACCAGCAATAAGAGATCAAATACATGCCCATATACATACAATGGATGAATATCATCATCAAACTCATGGCCCACCTCAAAATAAGGAAAATATGTGGTTGTGGTGGCCATGTCTCTCCTCATGTTCCCATTAGAACATGCAATACATAAACTATGGGAATCACCTCCCCTGAATGACACATCCAACCCTTGTGTATAACTCAAAATCATGCCTCCTATATATGGGGACCATTGGTGGTTTAATGTGGTGCTTGGAGGTACCAACAGTCTCTCAAGTGGATGCAACGCAGTTTTAAAAATTGTTGTCTCAGAAATAGACAAGGAAAAATGTTTTTAAATACAGTTCTAATCATATGAATTAGCTGAGCATGTGTGGAGTGGAAAAAAATTTTCCCAAGGCCATGTGTAAGATGGTTGTCCCAATCATATGGTTTGGCCCAACTTTGCTCATGGAGCAACATGAAAAATATGCCCCTTTGAGGAGCCATGCACTGTAACATAATGATAAGAGTATGAAAATCAGCAAATGAAAATACAAGGCTCTTACCATAGGCTGGAAGTAAGATGATAGATGGATCCATGTGTGTGGCCCTGCTCCCAAGTGACAGTGCTATGAGATTATGCAAAAAGGCTCTTGCCCATGCCAATCTTTGTCTCTTGACATGCTCCTTGTCAAAGACTCCTCCAGTGATGTTGCTGCAAATATGAAGCATATTCCAAGATGGAAATGCCTCCTGATCAATCCAAGACAAAGAGTAGCCCCTTTTCACTATGAGATTTCCCTCTTCTACTCCGGAAAAACCACATATCATATGAGAGAAAATTTTCTTGTGCTCTCTACAAGATAGCTCAAGCAACCCAAGTGCTTGCTGCCTCCTCATGCTCACATCATTTAACTCATGTGATGAAGGTATCATGGCTAATATATATACCATATCATAACCATGTATCCCTACTCCTAGCTTCTCAATGATGTAAACATTCTGCCACCTCTTCTCCATTCCTATCCTCCTAGAAAGAGGATACACCAAGTGATGGCCAAACTCCTTCAAGAGGATCCAACGCAGCCAAGTCTCCTACTGCCCGGTATCATATATTTGCAAGTGGCTAATCAGCCCCTTGCTTCTCATCCACACCCACTCAACTCCTTGTAGATGTCTTCTCCTCTTCTCTCCATTGGTATTCCTCCCATGAGGGCTACCATTCTCCCAAGCCATATCTTCCCCTTTTCATTTCATGGAAGGTTGAAATGCAGCTCCTTGGAGACCTCCTAGAGAAGATCTCTCACCCATGATTGTTTTGGATCCATGAGGACCCAAATGTTATGGAGGTAATATCTCCTCTCAACCCATGTTTAACAATGCTGCTAATTCCTCCAATGGTGTAGCATTTGTTTCATCCTCTAGTTCAAAATTTGTTTCATTTTTTCTCATGGGGGGGTCATGGTTCACTCCATCCTCCAAAAGTTCACACTCCAACCTTAATGGCTGAATGCAACTCAACCAAGATGTATGAGGATGAGGTTTCACCTCCTCCTTGAACCCTTTGCACAGCGCAGTGCAATCATGGTGCTCTAGAATAGAAAGGTGTGTAGATTCTTGGACCACTACATGTGAGTTTCCACATTCCTTTAAATTATTTGCTGAAATGAAAAGTGGAAATTCATTCATACCTTGGTGGAACTTGGGGTATTTTTCTTCTATGGTTGCACTAGTTGTCTCCTCCCATGCCATGGCTGCCTCCTCCATAGATGTAAAAGGCTTCCCTCCCAAATTTGTGACAACATTGTTTTGGAAATATTGTCATCGATGGCAAAGGAGGCAACATAGAAAGAGACAAACAAAGGACAAAGAAAGAGAGGCAAAAGGGAAAGACAAGAGGCAAGCACAGGAGCATGAGAAGAACAGAGGGAGAGTCTATTTATAGAGATAGTGCAAAGGAGACCTGCAAAGATTGTATAGAACTACATAGGGTTAGAAGGCAGAGTAGGGGTGCAAAAGGGCCAAGTGAGCGAAGATCTGGCCAGTATTTTGTAAGTAACTTCACTGTGTAAATGAAGAAACTGTTCCAGCATTATCTGTGCATTCGTTGGATTGTTCTTGTGTGAAAATGCCTTAATTAACATATATGAGTAGGACTCTGAAATGTGGTTGAGAGTCTGACTGTACATTCAGTGGTGAGAACCAGGGTGATAAGACTCTGTGATTGTTATAAAGTCTGTTGTGTATTCAGCGATGCGAGCGCATGAAGAACCTGTATGGTTAAATCCGTGTTAAGGACTTGACAGATGAATGTGTGTGAACCTCCACTCTCTATGTGAAATTCCATGAATTCCCTCTATCTATATTCGAACCTATATTCTCTACGAATAGTCAGTGTGCTTATGAGTATGTATGTTGTATAAAGGTCAGTTGTGAGTTCTGTTAGAATAGGGGAACTGTTACCATACTCTGGTTATCCAAAGAATGAACGAAATCTTGCCTAAGCGTTAATCCCTATTGTTTAGAACGCCTCGTCATGATAGAAGTCCTGTTGGGTTAGAACGGAATATGTTATGATTGTATAGAATCCTGTGAGAAACCAAGGTGATTACAGTAACCTTGGTACCGAGAGTAGAATCGTGTGCCTGAAAGAGTGTGACCTATAGTGTTGAATTTCCCACAGCACAGTGAGCTCAACTGGTGGTGAAACCCCCGCTTACAAAGAAATAAGTTCGTTTTGTTGTGAACTGAAAGTGTTGTCCCAAGATTCGAACCTAGATTCAACCCGTCGGAACGAATAACAAGATTTGTGTTAACCCTGGTGGTACCCCGGTCAAACGTTGTTCACAATCCGGAGTGGGTTTGTGAAACCAAACCCACCCATATCGCACCGCCTTTGTACAGAAGTGAAACCACTCCAAACCAACGCAATATATGCTAGGAGTTGACACGTGGTCTTAAGCGGGTTGGAGAAACCGCTCCCATCGCATCTCCCACTGCCAACGTTAACTGTCAATGGCAGAATCAACTGATATCGGCACGCCGTCCGATCCATTAGGAGGTGGTTTCATCGAACGACAATCGCACTCAAAATAGCATGGAAGATAAATCAAGGGACGACGCAATAAGCCTCCCACTGTCGGATGAGAAGGGTGCGTTAAGAGGCTGGGCCCCAGTTCATCACATGGCTTCTGAGAGTTAAATTTCATATCGTTTAATTGTGCAATTGTTGTAGGATCGAAGGGTTGGAGCGCGATAAGACATGCGCCGTTGGATGTGAATGGGAAATGAACTGCTGTGATCGACCACATATATGTGTTAAGCTGTGGGCCCGAGGAAATTACATAGGTTATTGTTTGGGGTTTAAACCTTAGTCGAGGCATATATTAATGTTATAACAACTGATCCGATGATATGAATAAAGATTCTTAACATTCGAGCGGGGGCCATATTATATTATGGATATTGATATTATAAAATGTCGGATATCGATTCAAATTCTTTGATATATTTTGTGGGCTAGAATTTTATGTGTAACGAGTTATATGGTTATCTGGGGATTAAAATAAATTTTTAGGCTTTGGAACTATTATAGTTCACACATTATTTAATAGAGCGAGGATGTAGTAATAAGGCGCCAACCATATAACTTATGCATCTGCACTGTATATGACTATTGTGTGCGGGTTAAAGCAATAAAAAGGAGATGTATACATATGCGTTATGCATTCGTCGATGATTGAAAAGTTTTAATTTTAAAGAAGTGAGCACAGTATTTTTAATTTTTTATTAACCAAAGTCAAATTTTATATTAACGAATCTTCATATGAGCGCCTATACAGAGGTTATTAAAGGTTTGAAGCCGAGAAGTAGAACCTCCACAATGAACAGATATTGCCTAGATTAGATAGATTGTGGACCCTTTTTGAATGATTAATTGATGCATGAGACTTTGAGATTTACTGGTGACCTAAACTTATAAAACAGGCATATATCTAGTAGATACACAACTACAGTGGGCTTGGAGAATATGTACAAAGGTAAAAAGAGACTGCAGAATTGAAGAGGTATGAAGCAAAGGGATTTAAAATTGCACATGCACAGGTGTACATGCACAGGTGCTCAGAGTTGCAGTAAACATAGGTATGCACGATAGTTGCATGACAACAACAGAAAGGACAAAAATAGCAAGCCAAGGGCTGAGTGAAGTTTATATACTATAACTAAAAATATAAATGTTTTAATTTTTTTATATTGTTTGTGATGCAAAGGCAAGTATCCGAAGGAAAAGAAAAATCTCACTGTAACATTGAAATTTGTACATATTGTTATACTTTTTTAAATGAGTTGGACAAAGGAATGAGAAGGCAGAAGCCAAAGAGTCATGGCTGTTCACTCCAAATTCGTTGTGGAATACAAACAGTCATGTGATGAACTCTATATATAATATCAACTTGATATGCATAGAGAGGTGAGAGAGGGAGAGTAATAATAGAGAATACATAGTACAAAAGATTGAGGAAGAGAAGATAAGGAAGAGAGGAGCAGAAAGAGATGCTATAGAAAAAATCTGATATCTGAGGTAAATCAGCAAACATTTCTTTTGATAAATTGAGGAAGTTGGAGCTTCCCTATCAAGTTGAAGCTTGATAGCTGTCAGTTGTGGTCGATTGAGGTGGGAGTTTCGGGTTAGGCCTGTGCCCATAAAAGTGGTGAGAAGGAGTTGGAGCTTTCCTTTGTATCACAACAATAATAAGATGTGGTTTTCTCCCTTTATGGGTTTCCACTTATATCTGCTATCTCTATCTATGTTACCTGTGTGCTGAGATGATTTACTAAATCTGCTTAATGTTTGCTGCTCTCATAATAAGTTTGATGTCACATTAATTTAATACTTGCTGCAACATATTAAGACTGTTCATATACTAAGGTTGGTTATAAAAGCAAGCTGTAAATAAGTTGATGAAAAATTCAAAAACTCATATATGTGTTAAACTGATTCACCCCCCCTCTCAGTTTAACTAAGAATTCAAAAATTGGTATCAGAGCCAGGTTCTTTTTGTACCAGTTTAACCACTGAAAGGAGATCCTAGGCCCCCAGGATGGCTAGTCAAGAAGGAAGCTCAACCAATAAAGCCCCTTTCTTCACTGGTGCTAATTATGCCTTCTGGAAAATCAGAATGAGAGCATACATAATGTCTCTAGGAATAGAGGTATGGGCTGCTGTATAATTTGGATATGCCCCAAAGGAAACTGACCCAGAAAGAGAAGCTAAACAATAATTTGTAGCAAATGCAAAGGCCATGAATGCAATATTAAGTGGACTTTGTGAGGCTAAATTTATCAAAATAATGCACAGTAAGACTTCCAAAGATATGTGGGACACTCTAGATAATATCCATGAGGGAAATAAAAAGGTAAAGACTGCCAAACTTCAAGTATATAGAGCCTATTTTGAAAATTTAAAAATGAATGATGATGAAGATGTTGGCAGCTTCTTCTTAAGAGTTGCAGAAATTGTTAACAATATGAAAGCTCTTAGAGAAACCATACCAGAAAGTATAATTGTGCAAAATATTCTAAGATCTCTTCCATCCAGGTTTAATCCCAAGGTATCTGCAATAGAAGAAACAACTTATTGGGAGACCTTGACTATGAACCAGTTACTTGGAAATCTAACAGCCTATGAGATGAGACTCCCACAGAAGAAGCCAAGTACGAGGGAGGCAGCTTTTAAAATAGAAAAGAAGAAAGAAGAAAAGGAAGATACATGTTCTTCCTTTGATGAAGAAGAGGCTAAATTTGTCAAGAAAATGGATAGAGGCTCAGGTAAATACAAAGGTAAACTTCCTTTCAAATGCTTTAATTGTGGGAGAGTTGGACACTACGCTGCTAAGTGTCCTCACAAGAAAGTAAGGAATCAGGCTCAAGAATCAGGGAAAAATACATCAAAGAACTGGCAGAAAGGAAAGAAATTTAGTAGAAAATCCTTCTATGCTCAACAAGACAGTAGTGCATCTGAAGACTCGGATGAACCCTCAAGTGAAGAAGGAACCTCTGAAATTTTATTGATGGCCATAAAAGAACTTGAAGGACTCCTGCTAGAAGATGAAGAAGAAGAAGGTGAAGTCGACCTTGAGGGGGAGCTAAGAAGTTCCCTGGAGGAGATTGATAGACTCAAACTGAAGTGCAGAAAACAAAAGGACATTCTCCTCAAGTATGTACAAGAAGAATAGAATTCAGAAGTCCTCATGCAGCTAAAGATAGAGCTTGAAGAAGCCAAGAAGATAGAAGACATGTTACTTAAGAAAATCAAGGAGAAAACTCAGGAACAAGAGAAGTTGGAATAAGAAGTAGTATGTCTCAAGAAGAAATTAGAAAATGCTCAAAGGAAAGTGGCTATAAATTCTTCTCAAACAACAAGCTCTGGTAAGTTGAACGAAATTCTGGATTCTTAAAGATCTCCTATGATAAAAACTGGAATAGGCTATGAAGGAGAATCAAGTAAAAGCAAAGAAAAAGAAAACAGAGAGATTATTTTTGTAAAAGAAAAGAAGGATGATGAAGCAGCTCAAATAACTCCTACAAAAGAAGAAACATGTAAGGAGGGAGACAGAATCCAGAAGAATCCTCTAATAAAAAAGAATGAAAGAAATACTTAGACAACAGAAAAAGATTCATATACCCCTGAGTATGTCAAATTTGGAAGCCATCAAAGGAGATTCTTCCCTCCTATGAAAAATTCCACATGTTATGTCTGCCACAATGACATGGGTTGCATTTCTCAAGAATAAATCGGAAGCTTTAGAAAAATTCAAAATATTCAAAGCTTTAGCAAAAAATCAGACAGGATGCAAGCTAAAATGCATCAGATCAGACAGAGGAGGTGAATTCACAGATTATGACTTTGCATACCTTTGCAATGAACATGGCATAAAGAAACAATTTACTATTGCAGGGACACCTCAGCAGAATGGAGTAGCAGAGAGACAAAACAGATCTGTACAAAAAATTTCCAGAGCCATGATGCAAGAGAGTAATATTCCTCAAACCTTCTGGGTAGAAGCAGTACACACAGCTGTGCATATCCTTAACAAAGCTCACCTAAGGCCAAGCAGTGACAAGACTCCCTATGAACTATGGCATGGTAAACCAACTTCAATCAAACATTTTAGAATCTTTGGAAGCAAGTGTTACATAAAGAATAATGATGAAAATCTTGGGAAATTTGATGCAAGAGCAGATGAAGGGATATTTCTAGGATATGCTTCCAAAAGTAAAGGGTACAGGTGCTACAACAAGACTCTTCGAAAAATTGTAGAAAGCATTGACGTGATATTTGATGAAGAACTTCCAAACAATACAAGAGGTACAGACTGCAGCAGTCATTCAGACCACCATGAAGAAGAAAACCAAGATGATGATGAAACAAGAAAGACAACAGAAGATGTTGAACTGAGCTCTAAAGCCCCCTCTAGATACACTCAGAAGAACCATCCTGAAGATCAGATCATAGGAGACAAGAGAGTAGGGTTCCAGAAAAGAAGGTAGCTAACTGAATAGACAGAAGAGGTATACACATCCATGCTATCACAAATAGAGCCAAATAATTTTGAAGAAGCCAACAAGGACAAGTATTGGGTGAATGCTATGAATGAAGAATTGGACCAAATTGAGAAGAACAATACCTGGGAACTAGTTCCTAGACCTACTGAGAAAAATGTCATAGGCTCAAAATGGGTATTCAAAAATAAAATGAATGAGCAAGGACAAGTAATCAGGAATAAAGCCAGACTTGTCTGCAAAGGATATTCACAAATCGAAGGACTTGATTACGATGAAACATTTGCTCCTGTAGCCAGAATGGAAGCTATCAGAATGTTTCTGGCCTTTGCATGCTACCAAGACTTCAAGGTATATCAAATGGATGTGAAATCTGCATTTCTGAATGGAGATCTAGAAGAATAAGTCTACATGGAACAACCAGAAGGCTTCTCATTAACAGACAAAGAAGACTATGTATGCAGACTAAAGAAGGCTCTATATGGACTAAAACAAGCTCCTCGTGCTTGGTACTCAAGGTTGGATAAATACTTGCAAAAACAAGGCTTTAAGAGAGGAGGAGTAGACAACAATCTATACATAAAAGCCCATGAAAATGAACTCCTGATTGTTGTAGTATATGTTGATGACATTATGTTTGGAAGCAACAGAGATGAGCTAGCAAAAGGGTTTGCTGAGGAGATGAAATCAGAGTTTGAGATGTCTATGATTGGAGAGCTCAGTTTCTATTTAGGACTTCAAATTCAGCAAAAGAACACAGGTACATTTATCTCACAAGAAAAATACTTAAAAGAAATGTTGAAAAAGTTCAAAATGGAAGACTGCAAACCTGTGTCAACTCCCACGATCACGAGATGCAAGCTATGTGCTGATGATGGATCTACTGATATAGATCAAAGACTCTAAAGATCCATGATAGGAAGTCTATTGTACCTGACAGCATCAAGACCAGACATCATGCTAGCAGTAGGACTTGTGGCTAGATATCAAGCAGCACCAAAGCAAAATCATCTTCTAGCAGTCAAAATAATATTCAGATATTTACAAGGAACAGTACAGTTTGGACTATGGTATCCAAAAGGAAAAAGCCTCACTTTGACAGCATACACAGATTCAGATTGGGCCAGCTATGTGGATGACAGGAAAAGCACAAGTGGAGGTGCATTCTATCTAGGAGAAAGTCTGGTGACATGGCTAAGCAAGAAACAAACGTCTATCTCTCTATCTACAGCAGAAGCAGAATACATAGCAGCAGCAGCATGCTGTACACAAGTCATGTGGATGAAACAAACCCTCCAAGACATGAAGGTAATCATTGATGAACCTATCTCTATCAAATGTGATAATACAAGTGTTATAAGCATATCAAAAACTCTTGTGCTTCATTCAAAAACTAAACATATCCCAATCAAGTGTCATTTTCTCCGAGAACAAATAGCTCAGAAGGTAGTAAAACTGGAGTATGTACCAACAAAAAAATAGACAGTAGATATATTTACCAAACCTCTTGCTAGAGAACCATTTGAATATTTGAGAGATAGACTAGGGGTAGTATTTGTAGATGCTACTCTCTAATATGAAGAGAAAGCATAGTTTCAGGGGGAGAACAGAAATGAAAATATCATTCCAGGGGGAGATCAGCTAGCAAGGAAAGCATGAAACAAGTCCTCAAGATCAGTACAACATGGGCAAGAGTTCAAAGCACACTGCAAAAAAAAAAAAATGAGCAACCCCTTATCATTGATGTCAAAGGGGGAGGAAGAGCAAGCAACAGAAGGAAGGGTCCTAACAGGCAAGTAGAGGAAGTGTATTGCCATCAATGCCAAAGGGGGAGACTATTGGAAATATTGTCATTGATGGAAAAGGAGGCAGCAGATGCAGAGACAGACAAAGGACAGTAGTAGAGGCAAAGGGGAAGACAGTAGGTCTTTACAGGGAGCATGAGAAGAACAGAGGGAGAGTCTATTTACAGAGACAGTGCAAAGGAGACCTGCAAAGATTGTATAGAACTACATAGGGTTAGAAGGCAGAGTATGGGTGCAGAAGGGTTAAGTGAGCGAAGACCTGGCCAGTATTTTGTAAGTAACTTCACTGTGTAAATGAAGAAACTGTTCCAGCATTATCTGTGCATTCGTTGGATTGTTCTTGCCTTAATTAACATATATGAGTAGGACTCCGAAATGTGGTTGAGAGTCTAACTTTACATTCAGTGGTGAGAACCAGGGTGATAAGACTCTGTGATTGTTATAAATTTTGTTGTGTATTCAACGATGTGAGCGCATGAAGAACCTATATGGTTAAATCCATGTTAAGGACTTGACAGATGAATGTGTGTATACCTCCACTCTCTGTGTGAAATTCCCTGAATTCCCTCTGTCTATATTCGAACCTATAGTCTCTGCGAACAGTCAGTGTGCATATGAGTATGTATGTTGTATAATGGTCAGTTGTGAGTTCTGTTAGAACAAAAAAAAATTGAGCAACCCCTTGTCATTGATGTCAAACGGGGAGGAAGAGCAAGCAACAGAAGGAAGGGTCCTAACAGGTAAGCAGAGGAAGTGTATTGCCATCAATGCCAAGGGGGGGGACTGTTGGAAATATTGTCATTGATGGCAAAGGAGGTAGCAGAGGCAGAGACAAACAAAGGACAGCAGTAGAGGCAAAGGGGAAGACAGCAGGTCTTTACAGGGAGCATGAGAACAATAGAGGGAGAGTCTATTTACAGAGACAGCGCAAAGGAGACCTGCAAATATTGTATAGAATTGCATACGGTTAGAAGGCAGAGTAGGGGTGCAGAAGGGTCAAGTGAGTGAAGAACTAGAAAGTATTTTGTAAGTAACTTCATTGTGTAAATGAAGAAACTATTCCAGCATTATCTGTGCATTCGTTGGACTGTTATTGCCTTAATTAACTTATATGAGTAGGACTCCGAAATGTGGTTGACAGTCTGACTGTACATTCAGTGGTGAGAACCAGGGTGATAAGACTCTGTGATTGTTATAAAGTCTGTTGTGTATTCAGCGATGCGAGCACATGAAGAACCTGTATGGTTAAATCCCTGTTAAGGACTTGACAGATGAATGTGTGTGTACCTCCACTCTCTATGTGAAATTCCCTAAATTCCCTCTGTCTATATTCGAACCTCTATTCTCTTCAAACATTCAGTGTGCGTATGAGTATGTATGATGTATAAAGGTCAGTTGTGAGTTCTGTTAGAATAGGGGAACTGTTACCATACTCTGGTTATCCAAAGAATGAACGAAATCTTCCCTAAGTGTTAATCCCTTTGTTTATAACGCCTCGTCGTGATAGAAGTATTGTTGGGTTAGAACGGAATATGTTATGGTTGTATAGAATCCTGTGAGAAACAGAGGTGATTACAATAACCTTAGTACCGGGCATAGAATCGTGTGCTCGAAAGAGTGTGACCTGTAATGTTGAATTGCCCACAGCACAGTGAGCTCAACTGGTAGTGAAACCCCCCGCTTAGAAAGAAATAAGTTCATTTTGTTGTGAACTGAAAGTGTTGTCCCAAGATTCGAACCTAGAGTCAACTCGTCGGAACGAATAACAAGATTTGTGTTAACCCTGGTGGTACCCCGGTCAAACGCTGTTCACAATCCGGAGCGGATTTGCGAAACCAAACCCACCCATATCGCACCACCTTTGTACGGAAGTGAAACCACTCCAAATCAACACGATATATGCTAGGACCTGACACATGGTCTTAAGCGGGTTGGAAAAACCGCTCTCATCGCATGCCCGTCGCGTGTTAACTGTCAATGGTGAAATCAATGCAATATTGATGTACGTCGTCCGATCTGGAGGCGGGTTCATCGAACAACAATCGCACTCAAAATAACACGGAAGATAACTCAAGGGACGATGCGATAAGCCTCCCAGCGTCGGATGAGAAGGGTGCGTTAAGAGGCTGGGCCCCAGTTCATCGCATGGCTTCTGAGAGTTAAATTTCATATTGTTTAATCGTGCGATTGCCGTAGGATCGAAGGGTTGGAGCGCGATAAGACATGCACCGTTGGATGTGAATGGGAAATGAACTGCTGTGATCGACCACATATATGTGTTAAGTTGTGGGCCCGAGGCAATTACATAGGTTATTGTTTGGGGTTTAAACCTTAGTCGAGGCGTATATTAATGTTATAACAACTGATGCGATGATATGAATAAAGATTCTTAACATTTGATTGGGGGCCATATTATATTATGGATATTGATATTATAAAATGTCGGATATCAATTCAAATGCTTTGATATATGTTGTGGGCCAGACTTTTATGTGTAACGATTTATATGGTTATCTGGGGATTAAAATAAATGTTTAAGCTTTGGAACTATTATAGTTCACACATTATTTAATAGAGCGGGGATGTAGTAATAAGGCGCCGACCATATAACTTAAACATATGCATTGTAAATGACTGCTTTGCGCGGGTTAAAAGACTAAAAAGGAGAGGTATACATATGCGTTATGCATTCCTCAGCGATTGAAAAGTTTTGATGTTAAAGAAGTGAGCACAGTATTTTGAATTTTTTATTAACCAAAGTCAAAGTTTATATTAAAAAATCTTCATATGAGCACCTATACGGAGGTTATTAAAGGTTTGAAGCTGAGAAGTAGAACCTCCACAATGAACAGAGATTGCCTAGATTAGACAGATTGTGGACCCTTTTTGAATGATTAATTGATGCATGATACTTTGAGATTTACTGGTGAGCTAAACTTATAAAACAGGCATATATATAGCAGATACACAACTATAGTGGGCTTGGAGAATATGTACAGAGGTAAACAGAGACTGCAGAATTGAAGAGGTATGCTGCGAAGGGATTTAAAATTGCAGTGAATAGGTGTACATGCACAGGTGCTCAGAGTTGCAGTAAACAGAGGTATGCAGGACAGTTGCATGACAACAACAGAAAGGAAAAAACCAGCAAGCCAAGGGCTGAGTGAAGTTTATATATTGTAACTGAAAATGTAAATGTTTTAATTTTTTTATATTTTTTGTGATGTAAAGGCAAGTATCCGAAGGAAAAGAAAAATCTCACTGTAACATTGAAATTTGTGCATATTGTTATAATTTTTTAAATGAGTTGGACAAAGGAATGAGAAGGTAGAAGCCAAAGAGTCATGGATGTTCACTCCAAATTCCTTATGGAATACAAACAGTCATGTGATGAACTCTATATATAATATCAACTTGATATGCATAGTGAGGTTAGAGAGAGTAAGAATAGAGAATGTAGAGTACAGAAGATTGAGGCAAAGAAGATAAGGAAGAGAGGAGCAGAAAGAGATGCTACAGAATAGAGCTGCTATCTGAGGTAAATCAGCAAACATTTCTTTTGTTAAATTGAGGAAGTTGGAGTTTCCCTATCAAGTTGAAGCTTGATAGCTGTCAGTTGTAGCTGACTGAGGTGGCAACTATTGGGCAGTGAAAGAGGTATGAAATTATCTTATATTTACTCATTCTTTATCATAAATATACTCATGTTTGCCTTGAAAAGGTAATCTATCATAGGAATTACAATAGAATTGGGAAGTTTTATGATTACTATGAAAAGATGACTAAAAACTACTTTTTGGTTGACAAACAGGAATTCGGAGAGGTGAAAAGCTGTACCAAAGGCGTGGTTGAGAACAATATAACTACTGCTCCATCAGCATTGAATCATATCCAGCCAAAGGCAAGGAGATCTAAACGAATAGCCCAGAAAAGGCAGGGAACAGCTCGGCCTCAGTCATCACAAACAGAACAATGACTAAACACAGAGGAGCGAATCCCTCAGGATCTTTCGATCCTGAGGGATCACTGTTCAAACTTATATTGTTCTTTGATTGGTCCGTCGAAGAGTTGATATATAAGACCACGTCCTTTAGTGACAGGGGGACAGATCGTTATTGTTATTGGGAATCGGTCGAAAGACTTTACATTTTCTCTGTTATATTAACTCTCTGTTTGAGAGAAAACCTTTCTGTAAGACTTTATGTTGGTTTAATACAAAGCACATGTTTTATTTACCTTCTGCAATTCTGAATTAGCCCAGCGGTGTTTCACTGGTGCTAAGGGCCTGGCTCTGGTGGAATTAATTCGCTCTTTGTATTCTAATCTTTGTTTACTGTCGTGTGGAGTGTGTTTAATGTTTGAATTGATTTATTGTTGATCAGATCAAATACAGAGTCATCGATGTTTCGTTTCTTTACAATAAGAATAATTCGTTGTTCTATTATTTCGCTGTTACCATAAAATCTTTACTGACTCGTATCTGATTTGAATTGATATTCCTTTAGTTTATAATCTGTTGTAATTGATGGTTGCGTGGTGAGAAGCTGTCGACAGAATTGAAACATAGGAATCTAGTGCTTTGAATATGTTAGAATTGTAATTGTTGTTCAATTCGCGTTGCTGTTCCATTTTTGTTCATCGCTTATTTATAATCTTCGACTGGTAGACAGAATAGTTGTAGTCACATATTGTTGTTCCTTTTCAGATTGCTTTTTTTTAAGTTGTTTTCATCAAATCTGCTTTCGGTTTGATTTATTTAAGATCTCCAACTGTAGAGGATAGAGGCTTTAGCTTCCCAGTCCCTAGATTGGTCATCTTGCATTGATTTCTAAGGGAAAGAGTTATTGCTACTGCATCCCTGATCGATGTTCTGCAAAGATTGAAGTAGTTTAATCTTTCCATTCATGTCACTGTAATTAAGTTTCTTTTCAAGCATTGGTTACGTTTGATTTCGTTATCATATACTACATCTTCACAGCATTTCTCTTAGACAATTGCAAGCCTCAGATAGAGTACACTCTTGGAATAAAAAGACGCTCCCGGATTGATGATTAATGTGGGCTAATTAAGGTGTTCAAAAGATACCTTTTTCTGACTTGACATTTTGGCGTCGTTGCCGGGGAGAGTGTATGCCATTTTAAAGGAGTAATGCACAACTGATTTTCTCCTGCTTGCAAAGAATTGGGTATTAAAGACGGAAGGTAAGAACTTGCGCACTGGGCAAGAAACACACTTCCTCATAGCCCGCTTTACAGCAAAAGTAGGTAAGCTTATTTATTTAGGTAAGAATGAAGGCTTGTTTCTTTGAATGAATAAATCAACTAAGCGAAACAAAATTCCTCCTAAAACTGAAAAACCTAAGGGACCGGTGACCCTTGGGCGCACAACCTTTATTGACGAAATATTTAAAAGAATTGAATCTCAGCCATCAGTAGGATTTAAAAGAACTACTTCTAGACAGCCTACTAGTTCCCTTCAGGCTACAGAATCACCATCTGAAGCCTTTGCTGAGATACATAATCAAACAGAGGGAACTGAGAAAGATTCCCAAGAAATTGAGAATCCTTGCACAAGTTTCCTTCGAGAAGGGAACGCTAGTAATCTCGAAGAAGAAGAAGGGGAAACGGGATAAATCACAGACTCGAAGTCTCTTATTGAAATTTCCCAAACAATAAGCAGCCCAGATAAGGGAAGTGTTGTTCAACTTATTCAGAACTAAGGTCCCGAATCACCTCAAACAGTAGGTCGACAGGAAAAGCTTATTATCCTAGATAAAGGGAGTGTTGTCAAAACTATTCCTGCCCCTACTCGTCAACCTAGAAATTCCTTGGAAATCCCAGAGGGATATTGGCATATCTTCGATCAAATGGCCCAGAACCAAAACCAGAATCAGCAGCAGACCTCTACACTACAATATCCTATAGTAGATACTGCAGTTAATACACCCATGAAATCTATTACTCTTCAACATATTCCTACATTTCACGGCTTAACATCAGAGGACCTAGATGCGTTTTTATTTGAGTTTGATGTGCTGTGCAGAGGATACGATTACACCACCGATGCCCAAAAACTAAAACTATTCCCTTCTACATTAAAAATGGCAGCCCTACGATGGTTTATAGGATTAGGTGGGGGTGTCATAACTAATTGGGATCATATGAAAGCTGCATTTTTAAAGAAATATCAAGATTATTGTAGATCTCGGGAATTAAAAGATGAGATATTCCAAATGACAACAAAACCAAATGAGACCCTGGAAGAGTATGTGGAACAGATTCAATATAATCTTCAGAGATCCCCTTATGGATCTTTACCCTTACCTGATAATGTTTTGAAAACCACATTAATTAGGGGAATGAAAGATCAATGGGTTGAAACATTGAATATTATGGGAAAAGGTGACATATATCAGGAAAATTATCCTAACATCATTGATTTGTGTATCAGGTGTTCGAGGGGCAATTCGAGGTTGAAATCAGCAAAACGTGATACGATCACAAGGGAAAATAAGACCTCTAATGAAGGTGTGACTCGTGCAGAGATTGGAAATCTACTGGAAGACTTTAAGACATACATACTTGGGACTCTAACAACGCAGTTCGATATTATGCAAGCCAAATAGAAACAGGCAGAAGCAGAGCAGAATTTGGCAATATTCTGTCCCAGATGTAGAAAGAAGCACAACCACAAAGAATTCCCGTTGGATGTGATTAAAGTCTGTGCCATTTGCACGAAAGATCACCCTATAGAAGGATGCCCTTCGCTTCCTGGCCTAAAATCAGTCTATAAGGAGGCAGAAGAGGAATTGGAAGTGGTATGTCTGCTTAATCAGCACCGACAATGGGAGCCACGACCATCAGGTATGCCAAATGATCCATTTTCTTTTCAACCTCCTCAATATAATACTCAACAATATAGTGGGATGTGGCAGAATCAACCATCTTTCCCTAATTGGTCACAACAGCCATTTCCTCCCACATCTTGGCCAAGTCAAACAAATCAAAATAATTGGCTTAACTTTCCTTTCTATCCACCTTTCTGGCCTATACAATGGTCCCCTTCTACTTCTCAGAGTCAGGCCTGGCAGTCAAACTGGAAAAAACCTACAAATCAGCCAGCTGGATCAATTCCTCTCTCTCAACCTACACTGCCAGCTCCTTATACAAACCCCCAGACCAATTTAAGACCACAACTCCCAGCCCAACCCAACCCAAACCCAAACAATAGGCCAGTTCAGTCTGTTCAAATCATGGAACCCCCAGAAGTAGAAACTGAGCTGAGGGAGTGTAATGATCTTCAATTGAGGTCTGGGCGCATAGTTGAAACAAAGAGAAACAATGATGTCCACATTGAAGATCTGTTACCTGCAGAACAAACAATACAAGGCGAGAAGGAAGTCCAACAACAAAACCAACAAAAAAATCAACAACAAGTAACAACTTCCTCTCCACCATTCCCAAAACGATTGATTATACCTTGTCCATTAGAACAACCTAATTTTGATCTTCTGGGAGAATTAAAAAATTTGTGCATAAAAATCCCTCTCCTCCAAGCTATTCAAGATATTCCTATATATGCAAAAACTATTAAGGAATTATGCATAAAGAAGCCAAAGAGGAGAACAACAACAAATCATACTGTCCAAATAGTCGGTACCTTATCTGACTTATTATCAGGAATAGAGACACCCATCAAATATGAAGACCCAAGAAATCCTATAGTGACAGTACAGATCAATGGTCAATCATTTCCAAATGCCTTAGTTGATTTGGGGGCAACAATCAACATTTTAACCACCACCACCTGTCAAAAACTTGGCATTACATCATTGGAACCAACAACAACCTTGTTGGAATTGGCTGACCGATCAGTAGTCAAACCAGAAGGTATAATACAAGATGTAATGGTATCTGTAGATTCCTGGGAATACCCTGCTGATTTCCTAGTTATCAATCCAAAGAATCGACTAGATGGACATCTGTTAATTCTAGGTAGACCTTGGTTGGCAACTGCTGATGCCTATATTGGATGCCGACAAGGCAACATGACAATTACAAGGGGAAATTATGTTAAGAATTTAGCCCTATATCCCCCAGCCCAGCCAAGTCTATCAATAATCACAACAAGAAAACCACCTGCATCATACCTTATGGAAAATATGAGATCACCTATAACCATAGAAAATGCTCTTGATTTTAAAGATCAAATAGAGGATGATATCATTAATAATTTTATTAATAAGTCACAAACCAGATCTCATTTGCAATGTCACATGATCAAAGCAGCATTCGATAATAAAGAAGAAGAAGATCCTTTCAAAGATATTCCTGATCAAACAATACCTACTACTTCTATGAGCAATAGCAAGGTTGTAGAAATTGAGCCGAGAAAAACTTTAAATATTAATAAAAATCTCACTGCTGAACAAGAAGAGAAATTGGTCCAATTATTATGAAAATACAAAGCAGCCTTTGCATGGGATTACCCCGACATGAAAGGAATTGATCCTCAATTGTGTACTCACCACATTTACATTGAAAAAGATGCAAGACCCATTCGCCAACCTCAAAGGAGATTAAATCCTCACCTTAAAGACATTGTCAAAGATGAATTACAAAAACTATTGGATGTTAATTTCATCTACCCAATATCTGATAGCAAGTGGGTCTCTCCACTAGTGGTAGTACCAAAAAAGAATGGGAAGTGGAGGATATGTGTAGATTACCGTGAACTTAATAAAGCAACACAGAAAGACCACTTTCCCCTTCCTTTCATCGATCAGGTGTTAGACACATTGGCAGGAAAGAAATTATTTTCTTTCCTTGATGGCTTCAGTGGGTACAATCAAATCCAGATTGCCCCTGAAGATCAGGACAAAACTACTTTTACCTATCCATGGGGAACATTTGCCTACCGGGTTTTACCTTTTGGCCTATGCAATGCCCCTGCTACGTTCCAAAGGGAAATTCTCAGCATTTTTGCAGACTTAATAAATGAAGGCCTCGAAGTATATATGAATGATTTTACACCCTATGGGGATGACTTTGAGCCTGCATTGAACAACCTAGAAAAGGTATTGCAAAGATGTATCGACACTAGGCTTTGCTTAAGAAATGAAAAGTGTCTTATGATGATGACCGAAGGAGTTATCTTAGGGCATTATATTTCAGCAGCTGGAATTCAAGTAGACCCGGCTAAAATTCAAATACTTTTGTTAATTCCTACACCTACTACACAAACAGAGGTACGTAGCTTTCTTGGATTTTCTGGTTACTATAGAAGATTTATAGAACATTATTCTCAAATAGCTGCACCTTTATATGCACTGACTAGAAATGTTGATTTCACTTGGACAGATAAATGTGACAATGCCTTTAATGATCCGAAGAAGCTTGTTTCAACAGCCCCAGTGCTGAGGGGCCTAAATTGGAATTTTCCATTCCAGATCTCATTTGATGCTTCAGACACAGCAATTGGAGCAGTGCTTGGGTAGGAGGAAGACAAGAAGCCATATGCAATTTACTATATTAGCAAAAATATATCCCCTGCTGAATTAAATTATACTGTGACTGAGAAAGAATTTCTAGCTGTAGTTCATGCTATAAACAAATTTAGGCATTACATAACTGGGTATCTTGTAGTACTGTATACTGATCACTCTGCCATTAAATTCTTAGCAAATAAACCTGTTACAAACTGAAGAGTGACAAGATGGTTAATTTTACTGCAGGAATTCGACATCACAATCAAAGATCGACCTGGGAAAGAGAACCCTGTAGCTGACTCTCTGTCAAGAATGCCAAAGACAACAGATATAGAAGTAGTTGCAGACCATTTTCCAGATGAACATCTCTTCGTTGTTACTATTAGAACACCGTGTTATGATGATATAGCGAACTATTTACCGATAGGTAAATTACCTAAACATCTATCTCTTAATGAACGTAAGCAAATAATACATCGCAATACCCGCTTCTCCTGGATTGGAGACTACCTATTTCATACAGGTGTAGATATGCAAATAAAGAGATGCGTTAGGGAGGATGAGGTATTTGACATCTTGAAAGCATGCCATAATGGACAGTGTGGTAGACATTTTGCAGATCGTAGAACTTCCCACAAAGTTTTACGAACAGGCTACTATTGGCCTACTATCTTTAAAGATGCTAAAAAATTCGTGCAGGCCTGTGATAGCTACCAAAGGGCAGGTCGACTTGGGCAGTATGATGAAATGCCTCTGAATCCCCAACTAGTGATTGAACCGTTTGAACGTTGGGCCCTTGACTTCGTTGGTCCTATTAACCCCCCATCAAACCAAAAAACGTACATCCTAGTTGCAACTGAATATGTCACCAAATGGGTTGAGGCAGAAGCTCTTTCAAAAGTGACAGAAGACTCTGTAATATAATTTATTTTCAAAATATTTGTGCGCTACGACCTCCCAAGGGATATAATCACAGATGGAGGACCACAGTTTGTAGGTAACAAATTAGCTGAAACATTGAAAAACTACCACGTTCAGCACAAGATTACAACTCCATATTACCCACAGGCCAATGGCCAAGTAGAGAGCACGAAAAAAGTAATCGAATCTATATTAACAAAAACATTTTCCTCTCATAGACGAGATTGGGCCTACAAATTGCCAGAAGCATTGTGGGCATATCAAACAACGTGGAGACCTACCACAGGATATTCACCATACCAATTGGTATTTGGAAAGGAACCCATCTTCCCTATAGAATTCGAGGTTCAAACATTAAGAACAACTCAAAAGGTGGGTCTAGATTTGAATGAAGCCCAGGCTAAAAGACTATAGCAAATCAATGAGCTGGATGAAATCAGGCTCTCTCCTCTTCAGCACACAACATTAATTGAGCAACAGAGAGCCAAATGGCATGACGCCCATATCAAAGGAAAGATCTTCCACGGAGGAGACTGGGCACTCCTATATGATTCCAGGTTCCAGGATTTCCCAGGAAAACTCTAGACACGATGGCTCGGACCTTATGAAATATAGAAGGTGCACGATAATGGCACTGTTACATTAGTTACCATTGACGGATCTGGATATTCCTTTAAGAAAAATGGTCATCGAGTACGATTGTATCATAAACCGCTCACCCAAGAATCCTTTTACCAATAGTTTGAGGGAGATTCTTGCAGAAGGGGAGAAATCCTCCTCGGCACCAGTTTGATAAATCACTTCTTTTTCAAAAAAATTTGTACATAAAGCATTTTTTCGTTTTTCGCTTGTTGTTTTAGGGAATTTGTTTTCAGGCTTTCGGTTCATATTACTTCTTTACTTCTTCATCGTTTGTTTCGTGAAATCTGATTTCTTTGAAAAAATTCTCTGTTTATTTCTTTTTTTTTGTTGTTCCTTTCTAAAGGAACAACACTCTACTATTTCTTTTGAAAGGAATAGCAGTTTTGCAGAAACTCCCTTGTTGTTCCTTTCCAAAGGAACAACATTTCCGCAGAATATTTTCTTGTTGTTCCTTTCCAAAGGAACAACACTTCCGCAGATTGTTTTTGCTATTCCTTTCCAAAGGAACAACACCTTCGCAAAGTATTTTCTTGCTGTTCCTTTCGAAAGGAACAACGATTTCACATATTTTTTTTGCTGTTCCTTTTAAAAGGAACAACACTTTTTGTGTGGATTGTTTTTTTGTTTTAAGCCATCATGTTGGATTTTTGATTACTTTTCTAAAGGAAAATATATCATTTACATACAATCATACAAATTAAAGCTTACTGTAATCAACAAATCAAAATAAATCGTCATCTTTTCAAGAAAATTGTCTAGTAATGATAAGAAAAAAAAAGGAAAAAGGGGCATGATCAGTAACATAAATTTGCTATTTTATTACCATAGAATTAATTTGATCGACTATTTTTGTCATGATTGGTTCTTTCCCACATGCTATAATTTTCTTTGATGTTTATCTATGGAATACGAATAAGGGCATACTCTTTTCTATTGAAATGTTCAGACTTCTTCCACCATCCCTACTCTTAAGGAGTGATGAGCCATCCCTTATGAGTAACTGAGGAAAAGTGCTATCTGTAAAAGAAAAAAAGAAAAAAAATATATATTTCATTAATAATGATTTTGCAGATGGAGGATAGGAGGTCTCACCAAGATCCAGCCTACCAGATCATAGGGAAGGTAGTGAAGTGGCATTCCCATTATGGCCACCAAACCAGGGAAATGGTCCAACAAACAATTGAAAAAATCAAGAAGTCCTTGGAACAGGAGGTCTCATCTCGAGCCAGCTTGCCCACCTTTCACTTCTTCTCGGTGAATGACATTGTGGTTTATCTGGTCACCAAGACAACACAATGGCCTCTATCATGATATTCAATAAAAAGCACTTTCTCAGCATACATAAAGGACAATGGTTCCGTGGGTAAGGAAGCAACTCTGTCAAGGTTATGGACACTTGTGGGCAGCAGAGCTCTGCTGATGGTATTGGAGTCACACTTATACACATCAATAGTTATATTTAACCCTTTTCCTATATCTTTATTTAAATGTCAAATGAAAATATGAATCTCTTACCTTTATCTTGGAACCTATTACACATGAAAATTATTATAAGTCGATCATATTAATCCAAACTATTAAATAACACAATTATATTTATGGTTATCATATGTTGTCCCTTCTCCTTGTATTTGAATCATTACAAAATGATTTTCTATTTATTAACGATTTATTACATGCATCGATTTCAGTATTTTCTGCAATTTGATTGAACGTATCATAATTACGGCCACTTTTTACTGTTGTACTCTTGCTGTGCCACACATGTTATTCTCAATTGAAGGTCGAGGATGACCTTTCATTCATTCGGGGGGCGCGGATGTCTACATGTAAATCAAACTCCAATATTTCGTCGAACCAAACCCCTGTATTTTAGGAAATAATAAATTTTCAATGAACTGTGTTGTGCTGTTCCATTGTGATTAATGTGTGTTGAGAGAATTAACAGAACACGGAAATGGGAGGACGACCAATTTGAAGTGAACCGTAAGTATTGATCGTCTCTGATGCTGCATGAACAATCTTAGAAAGATTGGGGTGGATTACATATTTCTTGAGAATGTAGCAACCCCATGAAGCTGTGGCCACCAAATTTTTATTGAACCTGCACGAAGGATCATCCATGGTCAGAGGAAGGCAGATCGCGGTATCCGACGAGATAATTGAAGAAGTGTCTGGCATTCCCGCGCAAGGGACTGTCTGGACTCAGAAGAAGATTAGGATTTGTGAAGCCATAAATTTTTTTCAAGATGACGATCAGACGTTAGTCATCAAAGGTAAAGGAGTCCAACCAATGTCATTAGGAGATCCATGGAAAGAATTAGTCAAAATCATGCAGGCTTACATAACGTGTGACAGAGGAAAGGATGTGGTAAGACCTCGCCACCTTAAGCTGCTAGCTGTACTAAAACAGAAATGCACTATTAATTTGCCTACATTTTTAAATTCTTTGTTGCATGATACTGCTCGTGGTATAAGGAAAGCCCAACATGCAGATATGGTGGTCAGCCACCATTGTTTAATTTGTTTAATAGTGATTCATAGCCTCGCCCAGCAACAAACCAGCTAGGAAGAATTAATATTTTCCATCGATGGAGGGTTAGCTCTACCTGCTCCAAATCGGAAGAGGATGGTCGGCTCAATTGCTGAGCCTTCTACTCATAGACAGCCCCACCAGTTGAAACAAATTAGAAGGATGGTGGAAGAACTTTCGAGCAGCAGCCAACCCCTGGAATTGCACAGCTCAGAGGAGGATCAGCCTCCACAATCGGAAGGAGAAATTCACTACTCAGACGAAGAAGAAATAAGCCGCCAATCCAGTAGTGAAAAAAAACCCAGTGCAGAGGAAGGAGATAATGAGGAAGAAGGAAATTCTGGAGAAGAAGAAGTTGAGGGAGAAATTTGGTACTCAGATGAAGAGGAAGGAATTTATCACACTAATGCGGAGGATGAGGACAATCATAGCAGAAATAAGGATGAAACAGAGCTTCCCGAGAATGTTATCGTAAGCCCTTTACAGGAAGATCAATTGGACTAGATTTTGGCCAATATGAGTGATTATGCATGGCCACATAGTCCCTTGGACCTCAATATAGATATTAATCAACTACCAAAATACTCTGCTATTGACAAAGAAAAAGTTGGAGAAAAACTGAATGAAACAGCAAACCCTAGCGAAGCTAGGGTTTCTTCTCCTGAGGGATGTGAGCAGGAGAATGAAAACGTTGAAGCTGGAAGCCCCCAGGGGACTGCAGAGTTAACTGAGAATATGATTCTAGGAGAATTGAGCCAAGGGCACATAAATGTAGAAGAAGAGCCTCGAGGAGAAGAGTAAGAAGAAAATTTTACTGAAGGCATGGCTGATATGGGCCAAAATTCTATTGAACAAACGAGTGCGGATAGAGGAACGACTGTTCCATTAAGAAAAAAGAAGAAAACAACTGAGATTGAGAAACTTCGAAGGGAACGAATAAAGCTTCATAAATTAGTTGAACAGCTCAGGCATACCATTAGGGTTCTGAGAATGAAATACATGCCCAAGCGAGCCTCTAGGAAAAGAAGCATTGCTATTAAAAGAAACTCGAAAAAGAGAAGAGTGACCACTGATAGGAACCCTCAAGTTGCAAAAGAAACCATCCCTGAGCCTAATTTTGAGGATGCGGAGCAACAAATAGTTGTTCCAACACAAGTTGTTCTAGAGGAACCAGTTTTGAGTGAAAATATGCAATCTAGCAGTCAGAACACGTTTAGTGAGCCAACATTGCTCAGACTTCAAGAAGAATTGACACAGGCCCAAATGGAAAGGCAGAAATTGGAGGAAGATACTGTTCCAAGAACAAGATATCAGGAATTGCAGCAACAAATGAGAATTATTCATGAAGCAGAAGCTGAAGCTCATGAAAAACGGCGGAAAGCAGAGGTAAAGGCTGATAAGGTAATGAACCAACTAAAATTAGCCTACACTCGAATGGACACTCTCTACTCCTTGTACACTGATGTCTTAGCCTGTAGATGCCCCGCCAAAAACTATGCTTTGTTTTTACTAGAAAGATATTTACAATTAAAGATCAAGGCAGTTAGGCCAGGGAAATCCATAGAGCTAAAAACAATAGATGATTTGATATCATGCTGCAAACTTTATGGGATCAAAGTACAACGCTTATTATGTGAGTTTTATTTGCATAATCTAATACTTGAAAATGACTGTGAATCAAACCCTAGCCTTTTTATTGGAGATGTTCAGTTTCAAGCATTCATTTCCTTTGTTGTAAACCAATTAAAATGGCTTAAAGCTTATAACGCCTTTCAAAGACAGGAAAATGGATTAGATCTATGGGTCAGAAGTGAACCTCAGAACCCACTTCAATTTTGGGCTAGACAAAAATGCTTGATGACAAGGGAAGGCGTTACCCAAACTCTGGGCCTATCCATAAATCAGTCATTTTGAATGGAACAGATTATTTTTCATCCATTAGAAACCAAGCCTACATAGCAGCCAAAGTTCGGTGGAGAATCTCGAATCAGAATGTGCAAAATAGAGAACCATTTAATTATAGAAACTTTGGGCTAGCTGCAAACCGTCTCATTGCCTATAGCCATCTTGTTTTAAAAGAAGGACCATATTGGTTAGGATGTATATTTCGCAGCCCTATTTTATGGTACCCTGCTTCGGATTACAAAGCTATTTATGAACTTCCTGAAGGACAGACAGAACATACTTTTGAGGAATTAGCTGCACTCCATGGTTTTAGGCCTGTGGATGACAAACCTTATTCGGCTTATTCTTTGACTGCTCTCCATGTGAACTATAGTTTTCATGAGGGCATAAAAATGATTAAGCAGGGGGGTATGTTGGGCAGTGAAAGAGGTATGAAATTATCGTATATTTACTCATTCTTTATCATAAATATACTCCTGTTTGCCTTGAAAAGGTAATCTATCATAGGAATTACAATAGAATTGGAAAGGTTTATGATTACTATGAAAAGATGAATAAAAACTACTTTTGGTTGACAAACAGGAATTCGGAGAGGTGAACAGTTGTACCAGAGGCGTGGTTGAGAACAATCTAACTGCTGCTCCATCAGCATTGAATCATATCTAGCCAAAGGCAAGGAGATCTGAACGAATAGCCCAGAAAAGGCAGGGAACATCTCGGCCTCAGTCAACACAAACAGAACGATGACTAAACACAGAGGAGAAAATCCCTGAGGATCTTTCAATCCTGAGGGATCGCTATTCAAACTTATCTTGTTCTTTGATTGGTCCGTCGAAGAGTTTATATATAAGGCCACGTCCTTTAGTGACAGGGGGACGGATCGTTATTGTTATTGGGAATCGGTCGAAAGACTTTACATTTTCTTTGTTATATTAACTCTATGTTTGAGAGAAAACCTCTCTGTAAGACTTTATGTTGGTTTAATACAAAGCACGTGTTTTATTTACCTTCTGCAATTCTGAATTAGCCCAGCGGTATTTCACTGGCGCTAAGGGCCCGGCTCTAGTGGAATTACTTCGCTCTTTGTATTCTAATCTTTGTTTGCTGTCGTGTGGAGTGTGTTTAATGTTTGAATTGGTTTATTGTTGATCAAATCAAATATAGAGTCATCGATGTTTCGTTTCTTTACAATAAGCATAATTCGCTGTTCTATTATTTCGTTGTTACCTTAAAAGCTTTACTGACTTGTATCTGACTTGAATTGTTGTTCCTTTAGTTTATAATCTGTTGTAATTGATGGTTGCGTGGTGAGAGGTTGTCGATAGGATTGAAACATAGAAATCTAGTGCTTTGAATATGTTAGAATTGTGATTATTTTTCAATTCACGTTGCTGTTCCATTTTTGTTCATCGCTTATTTATAATCTTTGACTAGTAGACAGAATAGTTGTAGTCACACATTGTTGTTCCTTTTTAGATTGCGTTTTGTTTAAGTTGCTTTCATCAAATCTGATTTCGGTTTGATTTCTTTAAGATCTCCAACTGTAGAGGATAGAGGCTTTAGCTTCCCAGTCCCCAGATTGGTCATCTTGCATCGATTTGTAAGGGAAGGAGTTACTGCTACTGCATCCCTGATCGATGTTCTGCAAAGATTGAAGTAGTTTAATCTTTCCATTCATGTCACTGTAATTAGGTTTCTTTTCAAGCATTGGTTACATTTGATTTCGTTATCATATACTACATCTTCACAGCATTGCTCTTAGACAATTGCAAGCCTCAGACAGAGTACACTCTTGGAATAAAAAGACGCTCTCGGATTGATGATTAATGTGGGCTAATTAGGTGTTCAAAAGATACCTTGTGGTTGAAGCTCCCTTCTAGTAGTCACCGGTAACCTAGATCATGTGGTTATAGCTACCTTCAAGTAGCATATGGAGAATTAGAAAGGTTACATTCTTCCAGATGCATGTGTACTGATATGAGTCTGCATCAATACAATATTGTAAGAATTTTTCCATATAATAAATATTGAAAACAGAGACGACAACATCGGTGGTTTTCTCCCGAATTGGGTTTCCGTATTAAATATTGGTGTTCATATGTGATGCTTTTCTGTGATGATACTGCACATATTTACTTCTTAACTAATTGTTGGATAAATCATAAGTTGAGTTAAATATTATTTCTGAAATTTTATCTATCATCAAATTTATCTCGGTATATGCAAGTTTCTTTTGGTATATCTGCGTGTATACACGAGTTGGGTTCATTAAAGTCGCATGTGGAATTCAATAAAGAAAAATTTAAATTTATCAAAGAGGACTCAAATATTAATTCACGCCCCTTAAGCAATCCAGTAGATTCAAAGCTTTTCATGATCTTCCTAGCATCAATCGACCTGAAAGTACCATATGAAAATCATTCCAATTTGGTAAGCAAACGAGGGTGAAGTTCAATGCTAAATAAGGATCAACAAGTAAGCCTCTTGAACTTATACATACTGATCTATGTGGTCTTGTAAGGAAAAAGTCACCCTATGGAGAAAAATACTATATTTTATTTATTAATGACTTCTGTATAATGTGATGGATCGATTTACTGAAACATAAATATGAAGCATTTGAAAAATGTAAGATCTTCAAAGATTTCGTTGAAAATGAATTAGATCGAAAAATCAAATTTCTTAGATTTGACCGAGGAGGAGAATACATATCAGATGAATTCTTTGATTTCTGTGAACATCATGTCATAAAAAGACAGTTTTTTGTAGCTGGAACCCCACAACAAAATGCAGTGAAAAAGGATGAATAGAAAAATTCAACAAATAGCTCGGGATATGCTTGATGAATCTGGAACTCCCGATACCTTTTGGGGAGAAACAAAACATACTTTAGTAAATATTCCGAATAAGGCTCGTGTTTGTGTGAACATTGATAAAACTCCTTATGAACTCTGGTATGGCAATCTTCCCACCGTAAAGAATTTTCGATTTTTCGGAAGCAAATGTTTTATCAAGAAAAATGATGAAAAACGTGGTAAGTTTGAACCTAGAGTAGATGAAGGAATATTTCTTAGTTACTCTTCTAGAAGAAAAGCATATAAGTGTTACAATACAAGACTTCAGAATATTGTTGAATGTATTGATGTTGTAATGGATAAGTCTCTCTTAGCTCCTAAAAGGGAAATAAAAACACCAAATGAAGATGACAATGATGCATATTTTCCTGCATTAAATAGAAAAAATATAGAAGGTGAACCCAATGAAGCACCAAAAGAAGATCTATCTAAAAACGCTCCATCCAAGTATGTTCAAAATAATCATCTAGAATCTTAGACTATGGGAGAAAAGGGATGAGGTGTCCAAACAAGAAGAACTCTTGTAGGATCCCCTAGCTATCTGGCATTCATATCAATTATTGAGCCACGTAATGTAAATCAAGTTAGTAAAGATGAATGTTTGATTCAAGCCATGAATAAAGAACTTGATTAGATTCAAAAGAATCATACTTGGGAATTGGTTCTAGGACCTCATGATAAAAATGTTATTGGAACAAAATGGATATCGAAAAACAAGTTGAATGAAAATGGAGATGTTATTAGAAACAAATATAGGATTTTTTGCAAAGGGTACACTCAACAAGAAGGTATAGACTTTGAAGAAACATTTTCTCCTATTGCCAAACTTGAAGCCATAAGAATGTTTCTTGCTTCTTCAAGTTTTCAACAATTCAAAGTTTATCAAATAGATGTTAAATCTGATTTCCTCAATCATGATCTAGAAGAAGAAGTTTATATTGAACAATCAGAAGGTTTCATTCTGGGAAATGATGAAAAACATGTTTGCAAACTTAAAAAGGCTTTATATGGTCTCAGAAAAGCTCCTCGGGCATGGTACTATCGTCTTGACAAATATCTTCATCAACAAGGTTTTACAAAGGGATCTGCTGATAGCAACTTATACAAAAAATTTTTTAATGATAAACTATTGATTGTAGTGGTATATGTTGATGACATCTTTTTTGGAAGTAATGAAGAGTCCATGAGTCAAAAATTTGCTTCTGTTATGCAGCAAGAATTTCAAATTTCCTTACTTGGGGAGCTAACATTTTTTCTTGGCTTACAAGTACAGCAAGCAACACATGGCATATTTTTATCACAAGTAAAATATCTTAAGAAAATTATAAAAAAGTATGGGATGGAAGACTGCAAACCTGTGATTACTCCAATGGTAACTAGATGTAAACTCAGTTCTCATGATGATTCTCCGATGGTGAATCAACCAGAATATAGATCCATGATTGGAAGTCTACTTTATCTAACCAGGACAAGACGAGACATTATGCATGTAGTTGGAATTGTTGGGCGATTCCAAGCTAATCCAAAAGAGTCTCACCTGGAGGGTGTAAAAAGAATATTCAAATATCTATAAGGGACTCAAGACTTTGGTCTATCGTATCCAAAGAATGTTGATCTCACTCTTCATGCCTACATAGATGCGGATTGGGCTGGAAATGTTGATGATCGAAGAAGCACTAGTGGTGGTGCATTTTATATGGGGCCTTGATTAGTATCTTGGTTCAGCAAGAAACAAAGTTCTATTTCCTTATCTACAGCGGAAGCAGAATATTTTGTTATTGCATCATGCTGCACACAATTCCTTTGGATGATGTAAACTCTACAAGACATTCAAATATAATGTTCACCTCCCATCTCCATTTTGTGTGATAATACAAGTGCCATTAGTATCTCAAAGAATCTTGTTATGGACCAAGCACATTTCTTTCAAGTATCACTTCCTACGTAGCCAAGTTCTTGAAAAAAAGGTTAAATTGGAGTATGTTCCCTCCAAAGAACAAGCTGTTGAAATATTTACTAAAACTTTTCCCAGGGAAGAAATCAAATATCTCAGACAGAAGCTTGGAATTGTCTCTGCCTCTCTGATCAAATTTGCTTAATTTCAGAAGTTTAAATTCGATATGATGTTTTCATAAAGGCGAATTGTGTATATACGCGAGTTTCTGTGCATCAAACCACAGATGGGTTTCGCTAACATAAATTATTTGGGTCAGCCTTCAGAAAAATTGTGGTGTTGTTGGGTAACCTCTATTGTTGTTATAGCATTCATATTTCTATATCATTCTTTGATATTAATATCCTTGATGAATATGCTTTGATGAATTCATTGTTGAAGGTCTTTAGGATGCACAAGCTTGGAGGGGGCACCTGCCTTGTTGAAAAGGATGCATTGTTGGCATTATGTTTGGTCTTGATTATGAAAAGTCATTTATGTAATTTGATGAAAAGGGAATATAGATACCCATGATGTAATTTGTTATATTCAGTCATGTAAGGACTTTTTCAAATTTGTAAACTGACTTGGTTGGGTAGTCAAGTGAATTATGTTATTCCACTTGGTTGGATCATCGATGTAAGTATAAGTCTTTCGTAATAGGAAAGGTCATACTCGGTTGAGTTATAAAGTCTGAAAAATCTGTCTGAAGATTCATCATGACCTTAGGGGGAGCATGGTCAAAAAAATGCCCTTTTCCCTCGATGTCAAATGGGGGAGAGTATTTTGGGAATTCAATAATGGTTATGTTTAATGTATCTATTTGTTGTAGTGATCAAGCACCATCATGGTTGCCATCAAGTCCAAATGGCGATATTGTTGGCAATATGATTCTTATGTCTTAATATGTTGTCCTCGATGACAACTCTCTGGTAAAATATGGAGTATATGTCTTCAGGATAATCTCAGTATTTTGCGAAAGATCTATCAGAAGAAATGTGAAATTTCCAGCAAAATATTGGTTAATATTCATATTGCAGGTTCTAAACGTGGTTTTGTACACGAAAAGTCGCGTATAAACATAGATCAAAACGATCCAATTCGTGTATGACATTTTTGCTCTAAAAATATGATACCACAGGGCATTACCATGGTATTAGCCCACAATATTGACCGTTGTGTCGTCTATTTGATTCCATCAAAGAATACCATCGACAGTTGTGTGGTTTTGACTGATGGTATTGGTAAAGGCTAAATCTATATAAGGAGAATAAGATCATAGTGCAAGTGTGTGCATGTTGAAGGGTTGTCACTAAATACTTCTCTGTGAAGTATATTTGCATGGGATGAACTCTTTTTTATTGGTATATCTGAATCTATGATGCACCCTTGGATACAATGATGGATAAGGATCTCTAGTCTTGAAATGACTATGTTCTTGCATTATCTATTAAAGAGATGATTAGATCTATGATCTGGCACATGTTTGTTGAAGTGAAGTGAAGAAATCTAGGTAAGTTCTATAGATATGAAATATTCTGCAAAATTAATATTTACAAATCTATACGCAAGTTCGTCTCTAGAAAAGCACGTATATACATGGCTTTGTCTCAGAAAAAGCATGTATAGAAGATAGGCTTCCCTTAAGCTTGTTGCAGAGGTTATCTGTTTATTGCTATTGTATTTATGTTGTCTTTCAATGAAGTCTTCATGTAGATTTGGGTTGCTTGAGTGTTGTATATGCTGGTAAGTTGAATATGTACAAATGTGATCATCAAGTTAATAAATATGTTTAATTATGACTGGTTGATTAAGGGTTCTACCACACTAAGAATATAACTGACTGTAAGCCTCGGATCCGGTTCTGAGACTAACTATATTATGGGAGATCAGTATTCACAGATCTATATGCACGTTGGTGTGAAGGAAAGCGCATATACATGCGGGTACAGTAAAGAAAAATAGCGTATGCATTTTAAGATAATGAATGTTCATGGTTGAGTCTAATTCTGCATACTAATTCTAAAATCTGGGTTATTACTATTTACAGTGATCTCACTGTTCTAATTGAAGTATTGGGTGAAGTTTATTAGTATTATTGATCCTTATGAAGATTTTTGTTGAAGTTGTGTGATCCAGTGTAAAAATTTATGAAACGTGATCTACAGTGGTTCTGAGGGTTGAAGCCTTCAGTATGGAAGTATAAGCTTCCTTCTAGTCGAAGTTGGTGTCTTGATCAGGGGAGTTGAAGCTCCCTTCCAATAGTGGTTGGTAAACGAGATCAGGGAGTTGTATCTCCCTTCGAGTAGCAACTAGAGAACGAGAGAAGGTTACAACCTTCTATAGGTAGATGCCTGCGTACTGATATGAGTCTGCATCAGTACAATATTGTAAGCAGTTTTCCATATAATAAATATTGAAGACAAAGACGATAATAGAGGTGGTTTTCTCCCGAATTGGGTTTCCACCTTAAATATTGGTGCTCATGTGTGATGCTGTTGTGTGATGATATTGCACATATTTACTTCTTAACTAACTATTTCATAACTGATAAGATGAGTTAAACATTATTTTTGAAAGTTTATCTATCATTAAAGTTATCTCAGTATACGCAAGTTTCTTTTGGTATATCCACATGCATACGCGAGTTGGGTTCATTAAATTCGCATGTGGGATTCAATAAAGAAAATTTTGAATTTATCAGTCAGCTCTAAATGCTGATTCACCCCCACCCTGCCTCTTAGTATTTTTCGCAGTAATAGTTACCACCCCACAACCCTTAGGCTCAATACGCGAATACCTTATTGAACTTATTGTGCAAATATCTATCTCACGCTCTATCTCTCATAAACATCGTCACATACACTTCAGAGGGCTCCAAAAGGTCCCAAGATCCGAAGATGGTGATATTAGAACGTGAATTATTGGTAACATTACCAACTCAACCCCCTCCTCCCTCAACAATTAGTCGAATTTATGTGTGACTCTTTCCTAAGATTGATACTTCCCTCTCCATCGTATGTGTGTGCAATAATAATCTCACATTGGTTGCAACCTTGAGAATTGGGTGGTTCATTAAGCCCTTCACCCACAAAACCATTTTCTAATGTAGCGAGCCCTTGGGGTCACATGGTGGAGGTTTTCTCTCAGTCTCCTACTAACATCTGGTGTTGGTGTCATGATTGTGGTGTTTATCCCCCATGCCTCGGTTCCCTTTATGATGCTTCAGTCCATTATTGTTGTCGTGAATAAAAAAATGGCATACACTCTCTCTCTCTCTCTCTCTCTCTCTCTCTCTTGCACTTCGCACAAACAATTTCATTGGCGCAGGGCTTGCCATTATGATATTATACCAAAATTAATCAAATGAACAAGTATATGGTACATCAACTAGTTAAATAAAGATATAGAACATCTATCTAACCTTGGAGATATACAAAATTTGTATTGAATAATAAACACAACAATAAGTCAGTCCTCCATTATCACACAAGAAATTATCAGTTTTCATTATTCATATAGGAAATAACCCTTTCCTCATAAAATCATGCAAGAATACAAATTTTCATCATTCACACAGGTATTAAGTATTCCTCATCATTAACATACAATTTAATCAACACCATAAGCACCCATATGACATTTATATAAGGTTCACTTACACAAGAACTGAGATAGTCACTTATATTATCTTATAATATGTATCCTAGAAACTGATAGTTTGACTGCAACTCTCTATCCAACTTTAGATTTACTACATTGTGATATTTCTTGCCATCAATTTCCCTCGAGCCAGATTTAGTGCTTGAGAATTAGTAGTAAAAGGAAATACGAGCTAAAACCATCAATTATTATAGGGAATCCAGAGAACACACCATATCCTCTCACTTAAGTAGGCATTGTTTCTTGATATCATTTTTTCCTTACTCCCCAATGCAATCTCTCTCTCTCTCTCTCTCTCTCTCTCTCTCTCGCTCTTTATTTTACCTCCTTCTCATTTTTTTATGCACTCTTGTGTAATTCTTTAGTATCATTTGTTTCGGTGATCTTCCCCATGTCGAATATTCATCCTCCTCCTAACTAATTCTATTAATTATTGGCTTGCTAACTTTCTTCACACAATACAGAAGACAAGTAGAGGACTATGGGATTTTCCTCCATTGAGGAAGCCCATATTATTCCTAAAAATTATCATTTGCTAGCCTTCATTAAAATTAAACCAACGAGGCCTTAGATGTCATTAATGATAATGTCCTTAAATTTTCTAAGGAATCTCCTCCTCAAGGCATCCAAACCCATGTCCTTTCTCATCACGTTCATTGTGTTTTCATTTTCCATGATTTTGTTAGAACAATCGTTACAAATATTTACAAGAGGGTATTTTCCCAAAGGGGCTATCACAGTGAGATAAAAAATGAAGTATACAAAGGACATATAAAAAAACCTATATTAAATTATGAGAACCATAGTTAATAAACATATATTATTATTCTTATCAAAATTAACTTTAATTTCTCTGTATGTTGCTGATTTTTTTTTAAAGAAAACACTGATAAGCCAATATAGGTCCTATGATAACTCTATGCGCTTCTTGAGAACAATATAAAACTCAAAAAAATTATAAATGCTTCAAAATTTTTCCTCAACCATTATGCATAGGTCAGTGTAGCATTCACTATTTGTTAAATCACCTTTGTGTAATCCTTACTAAGTGAAACCCTAACCATTTATGGACATATTGTGAATTTGGTATAGGGTATAAAAAAATTAAATAAAGAGCATAAGTGAGTTTCTTGAGATGCTTTTATTTTATTTTTTATTTTTTTTGTGAATCTTCATGTTACCACACTACCCATAATCTATTGAGCCAGGCTTTTTCAAAATCCACCCCTTTGTGAAAAGTTTGCATTTACCTTTATTGAAAAAAAACTTATCTTTAAAGATCCTCAAATTAATGAATTTTTAGCCTATGGAATCCTTGGATGGGTATTACTCTAGATATAACACAATTCTAGGAGTACAATGGAATTGAAATATCACCCATCTTTGTCCCATATTGGATTTTATTGCCAATTACAATGAGTTTCCTCCTTGAATCATTAATGGACATATGGTGAATTTTTTCCAGGGGTATAAAAAGAAAACTGAGAAATATATTTGAGTTGAATATGCTCCAAGAATTTTTTTTGGTCAAGTGTTATATGATCATAGTACCGAAAATCTATCGTGCCATGGTTTTGTGAGATCCAACCCCATATGCAAAATCTACATTGGTCTTTATTAAACAAAACCTCGCTCTAAATATTGCCAAGAAATTCATTTTTTTTCCTATTGAATAATGGGAAGGAGGATTTTATACCTATAACATGGTACTAGGACCGTTAATAGAATTAAAGAATCAAAAATTCAATTCCGATATTGAAATCTATGGCCAGTTGCAACTTTCTTCTTGGGTTCATTGTGGGATATATGGTAAATTTGGTCTAGGGTTATAAAAACTAAAATACTTGGTAGAAATGAGTTTTGTAGGCTCCATGAACACTTTAATAGTTATATAAAAGAAAGAAATACTATATATATGGATTTTTTTTTTATAACATTATGGTTAATTTATACCCAACACACTATAAGACGCTCCCATAAGAGTCACACATAAGAAAAATGTATAAGTTGCATAATTAAGTGATGCCCCATAAAGAAATGACATGCACGATGCATTTGTTTGAGACACACAATAATCAATCCACATATTACCTACAACATATCAGAATAAATATAAGGAAATTCCACATTCCATTAACCAATCCCAAATGTCGAGAATATTTTAATGTATCTATTTATGTAAAAGGCCTATAAGTGAAAATATGAAAATGTGGAAACAATAAAATTTTGAATGCCAAGAGTTTCGTCCCACGAATCCAACATATAAATTTAAATTTGAGCTCATATTTAACTAAATTCGATATTCAATGATGTTCATTAATGTATATTGAAGTGTAAAACCTAGGAGGTTACATAGGATGATTTTGGAAAACCTAGTTGTTGGCTAAGTTTGTGTGTCGAAAAAATTGGTTTTTTCTAAGAATCGAATAAAATATAGACTCAAATTAGCCTATATTTTTATAATATGATGCTAATATTTGTGATAGACATGTAAATCCTATCATTGCTACTTAGAAATTTTCATTAATGTATATTTAAGTATACTTTTAAAATCCCTAGTTTTGTAGAAATTGTAATGAGTAGTAATGAAGAAATTGAAAAGTTTATTTTTCTGGAATTTTAAAACTCTAATTGGTGGCTAGGGTTTGTTATTTTAGAGTATTCCATATCAAGGGTTTAGAGAGCCTCACTTGTGCTATCTTATATTAATTTATTGTCTCTATGTTTAACAATTATAAAGAAGAATATCACTGAATTTCGAAGTTCAAGAGAGAGGCTAATCTTGGAAAAAATAGTTGATGGATAAAGATAATGATGAGAATGGAAGACCTAGTTAATGGAAAGGAATGATAATGGAAAAAATTAGTTTGAGTATCAAAGGAGAAAATAATGTGCATATGAAAAGGCATCTGTGAATGAAGAATTTTTGTATATTTTGAATTAGGTGTACAACGAGAAGTTGATAACAAATGAGTTATATATTATAGGTACACTAGAAAGGGTTGTGCTTAAATGATTAGGTTTTTTAAAGAGAACTAAATAAACATTGATTTCCAGTACGTACTATAACATTGAATACATCCTAAGCATATATTTCCAAGAGTCATTGTAGTGGTGTTGAATTTTTTTTTCTTATTGATGTTCATTCATGTGGCTATGATTCGACATGAAATTAGAGTTAGAATCATTAATTAATAATAGATAGGAATCATTTATAATTTAATCGAATTACAAATATATCACATAAAAAATAACAAACAAAAAATAGCAAACACACCACATTCCTAACTACATACCTACGGTAATTCAAGTAGACCATGGCGATCACTTCTAATACTAACTGTCTCCATTATTTTTTAATACTCATGGTCAAGTAGGACGTATAATACCTTTCATGATTTATCGTTTGGAATTATTTTTAGTTGATGTTTTGTACCAAGAACTTGTGTTTGTATAATGCTATACAAAATTACCTAGTCTATTATACTCTTGAAATACAAGCCCCTTTTTCTTCAACATTCTTTCACTTTGTGTTCAATTCCTTCAAATTCCATTAGTGTGACATTGAGGTTCTTCTTTCCCATTTTCTCATTCATTAACTTCTGAGCAAACCATTATATATATCTTCCCTGCAAAATATGGTGTGATAACATGTGATTCTACTAAATAAACAAACCATAGTACAATTGTGATAATTAATAAAAAATAGTAAAATATTCGTTGAACTTTGTTCCAAGATGTGATTATAATATTTTGAAATAGTCGGTTTGTCCTACAACAATGATAATTCTATTGTTATATGTTGACCGACGAAGAGTGATGCATGAACCCACCTATCAGCTAAGTCCATGGATTCAAAATTGTCCCATTCACTCCTACCACATGCCACACAAAATCAAGGGAGTTTTTATATCCATATTTAAAGTATGGTATTGTTTGATGTTCAAACTAAATGAAATCCGCAAGTTCCTTAGATTTTTCTCCTTTCATATAAATGTGTTCGCTATACATCGACCATGACCCAAAACAATCTATGTAAATGTGATTTCTTGGTTGATTGGTATCCTTGAATTGGTACTCACAAATTTTTCTTGTTGAATGATGGAAGTAGTAGTGAAATTTATTTCTTCCCTACATAATTTACTTTTAATCCATGTGTTTGCTCCATCATGCTCGCCTTTTCCATGATTGGTTTCAAAATAGTTCAAAATGTGTGTTATGCCATGTTTTTTTGTGCCACATCAGTAACCATTGAAATGCAAGTGTATTTTTGAAGTTCCTTGTGAAATCATTCAAAAAAATCTAATGTTGAAAAAATATAATTATTTCTCTATATATCATTACTTATTCAATTTTGCAACAAGAAACAATGAAATTGGCATCCGGAAGCAACATCCTTGATCCTAGTGAAAATTAAGCATCTACACTAGGTGGGGCCCACATATGATATTTTTAGGTGTATGTCTATTTTTAGAATGGTGAGAAAATTCTATTTATAGTTGGAGTCTATTTATAGATGGTTGAGAAAATTATGTTAATGGATGGTCGTCTATTTTTGGAATGCATGTATGAAGTCGGTTCATGGATTAGATTTCTAAAAATAGAATGCATGTCGATTATTATTATCTCTTAATAATAATCAGACAATAAATAATAATCTATTCCCTTAAAGCACTTGATTTGAGTTAACTGATGTGGAAAGCCAGTTGACTGATGGAATTTTGAGTTCTAAGTTTGGTTGGTGGGACATGAAAGTGGACTTCGTTGTAACTGAGTGATTCAAATTTGTAACAGAGTTGGATGTGTAGTTATGTGAGTTGTACAGTAGATTAGCTCAATTAAGTGAGTTAAACTCAGTAGTGCTAGTTGTAACTAGTTGTAACTAAAGATACACTAGTGAGATATCATTGAATTAAATATTAAATTAATTGAGATGGAGTGATCCCACATGCAACTGAAGATTTACTACTGTTAACTACATGCATGTGAGAGCCCGTGGAGACCCAGTTGAGAGATAGGTGAAAGGGACAGTTTGACTATCATTCGTGACATTAGTGGGTGCACTCATCATGGAAAATTTTAGGGGCTAATATTCGCAGGTGGGCTATTTTTCCATGCTTTTTCCAAAAAAAATGTTTCGCCAATTCCCCTTTTTTTAAAAATTGATTCACCCATATTTTATTTTATAAAAATATTTTATCGTAAAAATCGCCAAACATTTATATATACTAATATAAAATGGTTACAAAACTAAATATTTTTACAAAAATAAGATAAAAAATTTTACAATTCACATATTGGGGACTACTAAGATTCGCCTACTTTTTAAACTTTAAGATAAACGTCCATCCTTAAAATTTTACCTGGCACTCATGTAACCACACACACATTGGAGATGCCTATGAGTATTGCACAGTCAAGGTAGACTATAATTAATCATTCAGAGGTTCTTGACCATCAGGTATTGCATAGTGGAGGCAGGCTATCAGGAGGCAGTAAATTGGTGCATGAATATGCCAATTTCGGTATGACAGTGTGAGACGATTGTATATTGTACTAAGAGCTCTTAGATTAGAGTTTTGTATGAGATTGTTTCATGATCCATGATATATACATAATATATGATAGTGGGGTTTTTAGCTATATGCTTTCCTGGTAAAAACATCTGTGTTATATGTGATTGATATTTCTTCATGTGTTTACAATTGGCGATTAAATTTTTGCAAATATTTAAGTAGAAGGATTATGTATTTAACAATGGCATATAATTTTTAGATCAGGAGAATCCAAGCAATACATAATTTTATTAAAAATTTTACATGGTTCGGAGCAAAGAAGATTTCAATTTTGAAGTAGTAGCTGAGTTTGTTGGTGGAAAAAATTCAAATTTGCTGCAAGAATTTCTTTATGTGACAGTTGAGTAAACATCGAAATGCCTTTCAATTGTTTGTGGCTTGAGTATGCACTGAAGGAAAGTTCAAAGTAGATTGCATGGAAGGATAGGATGGAAGTGCTACTTGAAGATTATGGCTTGAAGGAATTCATCGACAGAGATGTTCCTAAGCCGACTTCAACAGATGTTTCATTACTGGACGCATAGAAAAACAAAGTAGCAAGGGCAAGGAGGATTCTGTTGGAAGGTGTACGAGACCACATTGTCTCAAGCCTTCATGGGAAAGACACTCCATATGCTATGTGGAATTCTTTGATGTATCTTTTCCAAAGCAACAGTGACCATAGGAAATTGGCCTTGAAGGATAAACTCAGAAAGATCAAGATGGAAAAGAACGACACTATTCCTATATAGTTAAAAAAAATTATCCAATGCAGGGATGAGCTTGGGAGTGTAGGAGTAAGTGTTGTTGATGATGATTTGGTGAGTTTTTCTCTCTTGGGACTTCCTAAGAGTTGGCATAGTTATGAATACTCTGTCAACAGATGGGAAAAAATGCCAGATTGGGAATGACTGTGGTTGGATCTAGTGCAGGAAGAGTTTAAGCGGAACACTAGAGATGGCTCTTCATGAAAGCATGATGATGAGGAGGATTGTGCTTTGGATGCCAAGGAAAATAAGGGGAAGGGGAAGAAATTCCATTCTAAATATGAGGCCGGTGAAGATGGCAAGGAGCACAACATGTACGAAGTGAAGTGTTTTCACTACCACGAGTATGGACATATTGCCAGAAATTGTCCACATAAGAAGAAGAACAAGATGGGTGTTGGAGCTGAAACTGGTGAGACTCTTGCCTCATAATTTGAGGTTGAATTCTTATTGATCCCATGCATGGTGTCTACTGCATTGGGATCGGGGTGGTACTTGGATAGCAATGCTTCCTTTCACATGACGGGAGATAAGAAAATTTCCAGTTACTTGAAGGAGAAATATCTCCATATGCATATTCAGTTGGGTGACGATGGACAATACAGTGTGACTTGAATTGGTACCATTACCTTTTAGAGGGTTTCAAGTAAAATATTTCATTTAAAATATGTTATGCATGTTCTAGGTTTGAAGAAAAATTTAGTCTCAGTCGTGATGTTAGAGGATAGAGGCTATGATGTTGTCTTTAGTAAAGGAAAAATTTTCCTACGACACAAAGCAATAGGGAAAGCCAAGAAGGCTGGGTTTCGAGTTAATAATATCTATAGACTTGATGTAGATGGGATTTATATTGAGCTTCCTACTGTTGGGAAGTGTGAGAAAACCATGCAATTGACGCTTGAGAGGAAGCAGGATTTGCATGCAGGTAAGAGTGAGCCTGAGGATGTGGAACATCCATAAGATGAGTATCATGGAGTGGGATCAACCACTCATGTAGAGACATTTTGTGCCAAATGGGTAGAGGGAGTGCATGCATCTATACCACCAGGTGAGAGGTGGGCTGACAGGCATGAGTAATCGCAAGAAGGAAATTCTGGGCAGGATTCATTGAGATGGTGTAGATCTCATGAATTGAACTTGGCTATGAGGAGCTCATAGTACATCAGTAGCAGGATCAGTTAGATTGGTGCATTCATATGTCGCGAGGACATGAAATCAAAGTGACATTTTTAGATATTGTAGCATGGATTAGAGTTAACAGTAAGTGCAATGCATGGATGCGGATGTCACCAGCGCAGTGATTCCTGAAGACATGTGCAGTTGGTACAAGCATAAGTTAGAATAATTTGATGACATATGCATTATACTGATTCAATTATTTGGAGGTTATTCATTTTCGGAATTGTTGCATGCAAGTGTTGCATGTGCAAGAAACACTAGAGAAGTGTTGCATACAAGGTTGCAGGGAGAATGCATGGAGTTGCAGGTTGCATGCAAAGACATTCCTTTCTTGTTGAGAGGAAGTGTTGAAATTTTTAACAAGAAACAGTGAAATTAGCATCTAGAAGCAACATCCTTGATCCTAGTGAAAATTAAGCACCTACACTAGGTGGGGCCCACACAGGTTATTTTTAGGTGTATGTCTATTTTTAGAATGGTGAGAAAATTTTATTTATAGCGGGAGTCCATTTATAGATGGTTGATAAAATTCTATTTATATATGGGCATCTATTTTTGGAATGCATGTGCGAAGTCGGATCGTGGATTTCATGTCTTAAGATAGAATGCATGTTGATGATTATTATCTCTTAATAATAATTAGACAATAAATAATAATCTATTCCCTTGAAGCACTTGATTCCAGTTAACCGATGTGGAAAACCAGTTGACTGAAGGAATTTCTAGTTCTAAGTTTGGTTGTTGGGACATGGAAGTGGACTTCTTGTAATTGAATGATTTGAAGTTGTAACAGAGTTGGATGTGTAGTTATGTGAGTAGTAAAGTAGTTTAACTCAGTTAAGTGAGTTAAACTCAGTTGTGCTAGTTGTAACTAGTTGTAACGAATGATACGATAGTTACAGATCAATGAATTAAATATTAAATTAATGCACATGGAGTGATATCACATGCAAATGAAGATTTACTACTATTAACTACATGCGTGTCAGATCCAGTGGAGACCCAATTGAGAGATAGGTGAAGGGGATATTTTGAGTATCAGTTGTGACATTAGTGGGTGCACTTATGCAACCACACACAAATTGGAGATGCCTATGAGTATTTTGTAGTCCAAAAAGGCTGGAATTAATCATTCAGAGGTTCTTGACCATTAGGGATTGTGCAGTGGAGGCAGGCTCTGAGGAGGAAGTAAATTGGTGCAAGAATATGCCAATTTTTGTATGACAGTGTGAGACGATTATATATTTTACTGAGAGATATTCGATTAAAGTTTTTTATGAGATTGTTTCATGATTCATGATATATACATAATATATGATAGTGGGATTTTTAGCTTCATTTTTTCCCGTTAAAAACAATTTTTTTATGTGTGATTGATCTTTATTGATGTGTTTACAATTGGCGATTAAATTTCCACAAAGATTTAAGTAGAAGGATTATGTATTTAATAGTGGAATATAATTTTTAGATCAGGAGAATCCACGAAATAAATAATTGTGTTAAAATTTCTACATGGTATCAGAGCAAATAAGATTACAATTTGGAAGCAGTAGCTAAGTTTGTTGGTGGAAACAATTCGAATTTGCTGCAAGAATTTTTTGGTGCGACAGTTGAGTAAACATCAAAACGGCTTTCAATGGTTTGCAGCTAGAGTATACACTGGAGGGCAGATCGAACTACATTGCATGGAAGGATAGGATGGAGGCAGTGCTTGAATATAATGGCTTGAATGAGTTCATCGACAGAGATGTTCCTAAGTCCAGTTCGACGGATGCTGCATTACTTGATGCATGGAAAAAGAAAGTAGGAAGGGCGAGGAGGATTCTATTGGAAGGTGTACGAGACCACATTTTCTCAAGCCTTCATGGGAAATCTACTCCATATGCTATGTGGAAGGCTTTGATAGATCTTTTCCAAACCAACAACGACCATAGGAAATTGGTGTTGAAGGATAAACTCAGAAAGATCAAGATGGAAAAGAAAGACACTATTCATGTATACTTAATAAAGTTTGTCCAATGCAGGGATGAGATTGGGAGTGTAGGAGTAAGTTTTTATTATTATAATTTGGTGAGTTTGGCTCTCTTGGGACTTCCTAAGAGTTGGCACAGTTATGAAGACTCTGTCAACGGACGGGAAAAACTGCCGGATTGGGAACAACTATGGTCGGATCTAGTGCAGGAGGAGTTCAGGTGGAACACCAGAGATGGCTCTTCATCAAAGCATGATGATGAAGAGGATTGTGATTTGGTTGTGAAGGTGAAGAAAGGAAAGGGGAATAAATTCCATTCTAAATATGAGGCCGGTGAAGATGGCAAGGAGCACACCATGTCCAAAGTGAAGTGTTTTCACTATCACGAGTATGGATATATTGCAACAAATTGTCCACATAGGAAGAAGAAAAATATGGTTCTTGGAGCTGCAACTGGTGAGGATCTTGCCTTGCAAGTTGAGCTTGACTTCTCATTGATCGCATTCATGGTGTCTAGTGCATCGGCATCAAGGTGGCACTCGGATAGTGGTGCTTCCTTTCACATGACGGGAGATAAGAAACTTTTGAGTGACTTGGAAGAGAAAGATCTTCAGATGCATATTGAGTTGGGGGATGATGGAGGATACAATGCGACCGACATTGGTACCATTACCTTTCAAAGGGTTTCAGGTAAAATATGATATGCATGTTCCAGGTTTGAAGAAAATTTAGTCTCAGTCCCAATGTTAGAGGATAGAGGCTATGATGTTTTCATTAGTGAAGGAACAGTTTTCCTATGATACAAAGCAACAGGGCAAGCCAAGAAGGTTTGGATTCGAGTTAAGAATCTCTATATACTTGATGTAGATGGGATTTATACTGAGCTTCCTACTATTGGGAAATGTGAGAAAGTCGTGCAATTGATGCTTGAGAGGGAGCAAGATTTGCATGCAGGTAAGAGTGAGCCTCGAGATGTGGATTAGCCACAAGATGAGGATCACGGAGTGGGAGCAACCACTGATGCAGAGAAATTTCGTGCTAGATGGGTAGAGGGAATGCATTGAAGGTATATCACTAGGTGAGAGGTGGGGTGACATGCATGAGTAATCCCAAGAAGGAAATTATTGGCAGGATTCATTGAGATGCTATGGATCTCATGAATTGAACTTGGCTACGAGGATCCCATAGTAAAACAATAGCAAGATCAGTTAGATTGATGCAGTCAGATTTCGTGAGGACATGAAATCAAAGTGACAGTGTCAGATACTGTAGCGTGGATCAGATTTAACAACAAGTGCAGTGAATGGATTCATAGGTCAGTAGCACAGTGGTTCTTGAAGACATGTGAAGTTGGTACAAACAGAAGTTAGAATAATTTGATGATAGATATTGATTCAATTTTTTTGAGGCTATTTAGTTTTGGAAGTGTTGCATGCAAGTGTTACATGTGTAAGAAGTACTAGAGAAGTGTTGCACACAAGGTTTCAGGGAGAATTCATGGAATTCCATGTCGCATGCAAAGACATTCCTTTATTATTGAGAGGGAGTGTTGAAGTTTGCAGCAAGAAATAGTGAAATTGTCATCCGGAAGCAACATCCTTGATCCTAGTGAAAATTAAGCACCTACACTAGGTGGGGCCCACACAGGCTATTTTTAAGTGTATGTCTATTTTTAGAGTGGTGAGAAAATTTTATTTATAGTGGGAGTCCATTTATATATGGTTAAGAAATTTCTATTTATGGATGGGCATCTATTTTTGGAATGCATGTGTGAAGTCGGCTCATGGATTGCATGTCAACGATTATTATCTCTTAATAATAATTAGACAATAAATAATAATCTATTCTCTTGGAGCACTTGATTCTAGTTAACTGATGTGGAAAACTAGTTGACGGAAGGAATTTCGAGTTCTAAGTTTGGTTGTTGGGACATGCAAGTGGAATTCTTGTAATTGAGTTATTTGAAGTTGTAACAGAGTTGGATGTGTAGTTATGTGAGTTGTAAAGTAGTTTAAATCAGTTAAGTGAGTTAAACTCAGTTGTGCTAGTTGTAACTAGTTGTAACTAAAGATACGCTAGTGAGAGATCAGTGAATTAAATATTAAATTTATTCACATGGAGTGATATCACATGCAACTGAAGATTTACTACTATTAACTACATGCGTGTCAGATCCAATGGAGACCCAATTGAGAAATAGGTGAAAGGGACAATTTGAGTATCAGTTGTGACATTAGTGGGTGCATTCATGAAACCACACACAAATTGGAGATTCCTATGAGTATTGTGTAGTCCAGGCAGGCTAGAATTCATCATTTAGAGGTTCTTGACCATCAGGGATTGTGCAGTGGAGGCAGGCTGTGAGGAGGAAGTAAATTGGTGCATGAATATGCCAATTTTTGTATGACAGTGTGAGACGATTTAATATTGTACTCATAGCTCTTGGATTAGAGTTTTGTATGATATTGTTTCATGATCCATGATATATACATAATATATGATAGTGGGGTTTTTAGATTTATGCCTTCGCGGTAAAAACATCTGTGTTATGTGTGATTGACCTTTCTTCATGTATTTTCAATTGACAATTAAATTTACGAAAAGATTTAAGTAGAAGGATTACGTATTTAATATTGGCATATAATTGTTAGAACGAGATAATATAGGCAATGCATAATTGTATTAAAATTTCGACATTACTTATGTAGAAGTGACACTCTATCCATATAACCCTATTGTATTTTCTACTATTTGGGCCATGCATTTGTGTGATATCGACCATTACGACAAATTTCTCTGAGTGATAATTTTGGCTTTCAATCTCATTTTGTAGTTGAAGTGTGTATTTCTCTACAAAATAAACCATTGAAAATATAATACCAATGGACAACATATCTCTACATAATAAAAAATTATCATATTTCATCAATAAAATTCATTGATGAAGTCACATTTTTATTCCTAGTATAACAAAAAGAAATATATATTTGAATACAATATTACAAATACAAATTCCTACAATGTTTAAATCCTATAATGAAAATGTAGTTTGAAACTAATGATACACTTTAGGTACTCATTACTAACTTTTAAGTGATAAAATGCATAATTTTTCCTTCATCTCCCCCTAACATTGCATGTGATATATTTGAAGCTTTGCAAGTTAACCTACTATCTAAGAAAATCATACACATCACTCATGTGGATGCACTTTCTCACTAATTTCATTCCACCACAACTATGGGATTAGTAAGAATTTTGATAAAACGTACCCCTATTAGGCCTCGTTCATAGGATGCTATGAATAAAGTATGTAGATGATGTTTCTGGAAATATAGTTAGAATTATTGTATAAGGATGTTATGTAATATAGGAAAATTATATATATATATATATATATATATATATATATATATATATATATATATATATATCGACAAAAATGTGTTACAAATTTTGTTTATTCCAAAATACAAAGGTTTGCATTTCTCAAAGATCATTGGCCCATCTTAGGTGAAAAATATGCATTTTGGAATATCTCATACAATTCTATCTATGTAGTCTCAAGGAATATCTTAATGTGTGGTGAATGGTTTGTAGTACTTCTTTATAATTTCACTACATATTTTTGGTTAGGAAAAGGTCAAGTGTTCTCATGCTAGAAATTTTGTGCTATTCCCATAGCTACTCCAATTAAGTTCATATCATAACTATGTAGCCTACTATTTAAGATTTAAAAAATATGTTTGTTCACCCATGCTGATGTTATCTTGTCTAATACAATAATTTGAAATGTTTTTCAATTGCATTTAATGAAATGGGATGTGTGCTTTAACAAAGATCTCTTTTTCTAGTCTTATTAATAGTTGATTTTAAAAGGACATAACAAGTTTCATTATGGTCTTAGGATTGAGTTGAATTTAGAATTTTTTTAAGAGAATCCACAAGGTTTCTAATTATAGGATTATTTATTTATGTAGTTTTATATTTGTTAATGCCTATAATTCTTCTAACAATAGTTAATATTCTATATCTTGTTAAAGAAAAAATAGTTTGTATTTTATTGCGTAAAAAATCGATTCAAAGTATTATTTGATTTTTTTAAATATATGGTAATGAATATTCCAATAAGGTATATTACCTTCAAGTAATGATAAACCACTTTCATACACCGAAATGAATTTTTGAGTTATTCATCTCACAATGTCCAATCTAGTGTGGGTGATGGACCAGTATTCTAGAACAATTTGTGTCTTTGTTCTGGAATTATATTTTTTGAAAGGGGGTGGAAGTGCTGAAGGTATTTCTTCAAATTTCAGAGCGTTGAGAAAGAGGTTGTACCACAAGATGTTCCCCATCAATAATTTTTTCACTATATGCACCTCTAATTTCATATATATTGTGAATCCATTATAATTTAGTCAACCAAAATATGTTTTTCTCATGGAATATTCATTGGTAATTCATCTGTTGTACTATAAGTTGGATTCTCCCTTTCTCAAATTCTTCATTTTTAACATACCTACCTTGGAATTTCTCTTTATTCAATGACATTTTTATATTGGTTGTTTTTTCCTCAATAAATTTACTTTTTTATTATGATGGTTCCCATGTTTATATATATTGTAATTAGAAGGAGATAATTATTTCCTTATAAAAAGAAATAAAGATATAAATTGTCTTCAAATTAAAAAAAATCATCCAATTACACAAGAAAACAAAGTTTGTCTACCAACCTTACAAAAAAGACAAAAATTTTCTTCGAAATTCATAGGAGGAAAAAAATTACTTCTAATTACACGAGATGAAAAAAAGTGTTTTCCAATTTCTCAACAAGATGGTAAATACCTTCATATTTGTTAGAATTAATTCTTAATGCAATTCTATGAAAAGGGATCACTTTAGGTGCACATGAAAAACAACCCTCACAACACAAATGGTTGTCTAACTTCTTTAGATCTGCAATAGACAGTCGAAAAAAATTCAAAACAAACCTAGATATATGAAAATAAAGTAGCTAAACAGTAAAATGAAATAAGATTTTCTCCAAATATCCAATGGAAAAGACAAGATCTATAAATATTTTTTTTATATTATATTAACACCTAGGAAGGGAACAAAGAATGATGTTACCATTCCCCCTCAATGGGATGGGTTCTTGGTTGTCCTCAACGCTTCAGCTTCAAATTTTCTCTCTCAATGGTGTAGAAAGCCCAAGACATGTAGAACTCAAAGGGAACTCAATAAGAAAAAAGAAAATAAAATTAATCAAAGCATGACAATTATAGGAGGATCAAAGTTCAACCGTGATAAAATGATCAAAGGTAAATAATGAATGAAAAACCCTTCTATTTATAATACAATATTTAGTTATCCTTGATAATGGTGCATAATAAAATATTTTTAACCAAGATCTAGATTTAAGTGCTTGAAATATTTAATTATATCTTGTTGCAGTGAAAAGGAATTTAAATTGGTTAAATCCCTTTATTTAGAAATAATAAACAGATAAATGATTTATTTATTATTTCAAGGATCAGGTTAAGGAATAATTTAGAAAATAATGATTTATTTTATTATTCTTGAATGATTTAGTTAAATTTAACTAGGAATATTAATTAAATAATTATTTAATTAATTACTCCCAGATAATAATAAGATAAATAATGACTTATATAATTATTTCTCATTAATTGGGTTAAATATGACCAGGAATATTATTAAACGGAGGTTTAACTACTTATCCCTAAAGTAAAATCAAATAAATAAGGATTTATTTAATTATTCGTCACGGGGTTTTCTATTTGGACCAAAACTAACTTAATAAAATATGGTTTATTAGAATATTTATTATAGTGAAAGAAATTTTACTATGTTAAAATTTGTCTTACATGGCGTCTTTAGATCCTTCTAATTGCAAGTGATTAGATGACCAAAAATTGGTGTAACAGATTGCCCCCCAACGTGCGAGCATTAGGAGCTAATCGTATGACCGAAGTACATTGTATGAGCTAAATCACTAGACACAAAAGGGGAGTCATAGAGAGAGATATACATAGGCGAAGGAAAGCGAGAGAGGACAATAACCCTAAGGGGGAGAGACCGACAAATGTAAGTCTCCTTTAATTTTTGGGTACCTGTTCTCAATGAGGCAAGGGAGGCATACCTATACTCGACAAGATTACAAAGTACAAAGAATAATGGCTCTCCCAGTAAAATGTTACTGATCTATATAGTACATGATATGTCGGCATAAACATGGGCTAAACAAAAATATAATAGATCCCACATATGTATTGTACTTGGGACAATATCCAAGACTCAATGCAATAATATCTGAGTACATGAGATATAATAACAATCATAGAAGCTCTGATAAATAGGAAAGGGCTCTAAAAATATGAATGGATTATTTAAGAGATACATGCATTCTATAGGCGCTTCAAGCGGTTGGGGCCGAAGCCACCAAATCTGCAGAGTTTCATCTTAAGTTGTAGAAGAAAATGAAGTCATACGGGCATGTGGGGGGATACCTAAAGGGCCATCCCCTCATGAGGTTTGAAGCATCTCACACACACTTGGGAATCACTGGATCAATCCGCTGGATTACCGAACTATGAAGTATATGAACATTGATCATGCTAAAGTGAGGCGGACGATAAAAAATCAAGTCAAAGGGAAATAAGGAGTCTCTTTTCCTAATTCAAGGCACCAAACAAGAATGTAAGCGGGAACCAAGATACAACGCCCTCTAAACCTATCTTCTGGAATGAATGTGCTGATGTGGAGAGAAGGAGGTCCACCATAGGTGAGGAAATGAGGGTTCTCAACTAAGGCACGAGAGATAATAGTAGAGTGACAGATGGAATGACACCAGGGATGATGATGGAATGGGGGATATTGAGTAGAACCAGCAACTTCCCTTGTCAGAGCATAAAAATCATGGATGAAGTGGCAACAACTGACTCAACTCTAGAGGGGATGGGTGACAATGGACTCACTATAATAAAAAAGGACATTGGTGAGGGTCATGCTTGTGACGGACCTTTAAGGTCCATCACCAATGTCACATATGGTGATGGTTCTTAACAAAGCGTCGTTTTAATTGTATATAGTGATGGTCCTTTATGGTTTGTCACCAAATCCATTTTCAATGACGCTTTTGGTGAGGGTTGTTAAAGGCCCATCACTATTTCTCTCTTTGGTGACACTTCTAGTGATGAACTTTTAATGACTCTCACAAATTCTCTTTTGCTACCTTTGGTGATGGTAAAAAAATGTTCGTCATCATTGATCATTCCAATGAGTTTTTGATGATGTTATGTGCCTGATAATATATTTTTTGTCAAAAGTTAATTATTTAAGACCATTATTGTGGAGTATTTTTTATCATATGTCCAAGGCCATAGTGGTTAGCATCATTCAATTTTTTAAGAAGTCATTAGTGTGTATAATTTCCCTCAAGTAATAACTAGTCGAATAGAGTTTTCCTATGAGTCAACACATGATTCATATCTATTAAGTTTATTATCTATAAAATTCCCTTTAGATAAAGTTCCACTAGTTTGTGTAGGAAATATATTATTTAATACATAATCAAGCTCTGACAATTCTATTAATGAGAAAGACCTAACACTCCTCAACAATCCAGACACACCTTAAATTAATTCTTTGGCACATACTAACATTTATTAGCACCTCACATGTTCTAGAACATCTTTGTACCTATAACATATTGTCATGACATTGACGCCCAACCAAATGGTGGCATGTGCTAGCACAACATGGAACTCTCCTAGCATGTGTTGACATTCATGTAGTCCCTAGCATGCCCCTAGAACACCTTTGTTGAATGCATTGCAATACATTATCACTTGGCACATAATGCCACTTGGCATGTATTTGGACCTATTATTAGTGTGCATAGCATGACCCTTTTGAAAAATATAAATTCTTGACTTATTAACCCTCTTATGGGTTCTTACTTTTGTTTCCTTGACACTTCTTGACACATATTGACACACCCTAGCACCCTGAACATCCTTAGCACATAGCATGTATCGACATACCTTGGAGCCATTAATTGGAACATATAATTAGCACACCCTAGAACTCCCAAGCACACTTTGGGAATTCTTCACATGCGTTGATATTCCATAGCATGCCTTACCAATGCTTTGCATAACTTATCACTCCCTCCTTGGCATGATAGCTAGCACTCATTAACACTGGTCCTCGGCACACGTTCGTCATCAGGGAATATTTTAGGGGCTAATATTCATAGGTGGGCTAATTTTCCATGCTTTAAAAAAAAACATTCACCAATTTCCATTTTTTTCTAAAGTGATTCGTCCAAATTTTATAGTACACCATTATTTTACTTTAAAAATCGCCAAAATATTATATAGACTAATATAAAATCATTGGAAATCTAAATATTTCTACAAAAATATCACCAAAAATTTTACAGTTTTCATATTAGGGATTTGTACAATTCACCAAGGTTTCTAAACTTTAAAATCAACTTCCATCCTTAAAATTTTCCCTCCTCCTCATATTCATTAACTTCCATGAAATTTTACCTAGTTCTCCCTTATTGTTTTTTCCTAGTAATCCTTAACACTCATCAACATGAATTAGCACTATATATCACACCTTAGCACTCCTCAACATACCCTTCCACTTCATAAAATGCATAACACTCCCTGATACATATTGGCACTTGGCACGTGTTGGCACTTGGAAAGTATTAGCATGCTTGGAATACATTGAGATGCCTTGGTATGATTTGGCATGGTTTACTATTAAATTTATTTGGGATCAATTTTCGGAAAGTATATGAGAAGAAACAAAGGAAAACTTGCCACTTAGAATGAACTAAGACTTTTCACATGGCACCTATTTCCACCTAGTGGTGGTCTGCCTAGCATGCCACTCTTGGAAAAGGTAAATTGATGACTTATTAACCCTCTTATGTGTTCATTTCCTTGTATTTTAACTTGTTTCTCCCTTTTCTTTCCTCGATAGTCCCTAGAATGCATTGACACACCCTTTCATATCTTGGCATGCCTTATCACTTGGCACATATTAGCATGTTTGACATGCCTTCGCACTATCTGGCATATCTTACCATTCCCTAGCATGCCTTGGCACTCATGTCCTCATAGCTAGCCTTGGCTACTATAGTTCATGTAGCAGTTTTGGCACCTTCCGTATGACAATTTGACCAATTGCACCTACTACAGGTATATTATGCCTTGTTGACCTAATAAATACCTATAAATCTTCTTATGCCACTCATGTCAAAGATCAACTTGTCCCACTTAAATATTTACCAAGACAAGGATCACATGATCTAGCCATGGCCATAAAACAACTACACAACATAGCTTACATAGGAAATATTTCACATGTATCTTCAGTTCATACAAATAGTAGAACATTCACTGAGAGTTTGCAAGAAGCACAAGATGCAAAAGGCACAAAAAATATAATTTGACACAAGCTGAGTGCCCCAAAACTTGTACACAACAGTGAAAAATATGAAATTATCTAGAATAGTTTAAAATATGAACATGTATCCAAAGTGGGCCACATCTCATATTAAAAAATAGCTAAATGAAAAACAATGTTGTGCCTATCACAAAGTGATCTCCCTTTGTCTAGAAATACTATGTCGAGCCCCATATAATGACCATAGGCTTGCCTCCTGTAAATCATATTATGAACTTCTCCTAACAGACTTCATCCTTAGCACGCTTGAATTCTCTGACACTCCCTTGCATACACTCTTATTCATTCCTTTCCATGCATTTTGACCTAATTATCCCTTGATATGCCCTGACACTCCCTAACACTCTTCAGCATGCATTGACATTGTCTGACGGGTGTTAGCATTCCTTTTCATTATTTTTCATGCCCTCACCCTCTCTAGCTATCATGCCCTTACAACTACCCTTACTTAATTTTCAACTTGGGAACCCAACCAAGTCCTCGCTTGACTACAAGATCTTGACCAAGTTACGGTTACTACAACTAGACTATGTTGCTGAATTTTGTAGCTTGGGAGGTCATCCACAAGCCTATTGAGATGGCTTTGTGCGATTTTAGTCACAAAAGGATTTGTGGGCAAAGAAGACAAGAAAAGGGTTTTTGGATCCAAGATGGGGTTTAAAATCTAAAAGAAAATTAAAAAGGAAAATTAATATTTCCTCAAGTCTAAGTGGGTAAAACACATAAGTTATAGAGGGTTCTTAGGAGGTTTATGAAAATATACTTAAGGAGGCATTAGGATGAAGGAAAGAAAATCAAGTGAGAAGGAGCTCATTTGATCAAGGGGGTTAACAGAGACGTAATCCTAAAGTAGGTTGATCAATAAGAGGGCCGATTAAGGGTTGCTAAAGGGAGGCCATGGTCATCCTCCAAGAGAAATATCATCATGTGAGGGTTCATAAGAATATTGCATACCTTAATGATCAGTTCGATCTAGGAAGTAGGATGAAATATTGTTGGTTATGTTCTGGCAGATCGAGCTTAAGAGAGGCTGCTCATGAGAATTTGGGCATGTGATTTCAATGGTGTCTTTGTGTGAAGGCCACATCAAATTATGAAATATTGAAATTTGCAACAAGAAATAGTGAAATTGGAAACCAGAACGCGGAAAAAAAAGAACCCACAATGGTGAGGAATTTTGATGCACCAGGAGTGAGGAATGTGGGGCATCTATTTTTTTTTTCCCCTTAAATAAATTGTACAATAAATTGTATTTCATCTCATAACAACTTGTGTTGGTTAAGTAAGTCATGATGAATGAGTCAGCTCAGGAAATTCAAGTTGAGGGTATAATATAATGCATCTAGAGCGATTATAATATTTTTTGGTTCTAGTTGCAGTTGATGCATTAGTGGGGTGTCAGTGTGAATTAGTTAACTCAATTAAATGAGTTAAAATTAGTTTAACTAGTTCTAACTAACTGATGAGTTAGTGAGAGGTCAAGTGAATTAAATTAGATTTAATTCAAAATGAGTGATCAATTAGATAACTGATAATTTTCTATTAATAACTGCATGCATGTCAGTTCTGAGGAAGACCCAGTTGAGGCAAAGGTTAAATGGAACATAACTATCAGTTGTATTTATAGAAAATTTACGATGTGCAATTATAAATTCATTGGGATGCCATGAAGAATTTCGCAATCAAGGAAGACTGATTTTCCTAATTAATAGGGAGTTAATTCCCTAGTAATTGCATGAGCAAGGCTGGCTCAATTAAGGTTGATAATTGGCTAAGTACTAGACCGAGTTTGCCTAGATCAGCGGGAGACAATTGGAAAAGTGCTGGAGAATATCATGAGAGATTAACCATTATGTTGTTTCATGATTAATTGACTTAATAAACAATAGAGATAGAGGGGTTTTGAGAAGTTTCTCTCCCCAGATACATCTTGTGTTGTGAGATTGATAATTTCTTTCTCCTACTTATATGTGATTGTGCAATCATGTTTTGTTTCCACAAAATGTAGGAAGGATTCAATATCTTGTTTTAGTACATTACAAGATGAGATTGAATATCATTGGTTATATTTTCTACATGGTTTAAGAGCAAGAATTTTTTGGGTGGCTAGTTTGTAGAGAATATCTAAAGATTTTGGTGATTTTTTTTTTTAAGAGCATATTTGGATTCCTTGTGAAAAAATACTCAAATGGAAAAACAAAATTAGTCGAATCGAAGCTCAAATGAGGGAGATATTGTTGATTTTAAGGGTGAAAATGTGAATTTGGGTTACACTTTTTGCCCTTTTTTGAGAAACAAAATTCATTTTTTCAATTCTTCAACATTCTGCAAACTATAAAAAAAATTCTGTTTAGAATTTCATTTTGTGATAAAAATAAAAGTTGTCAAAAATTTTGTTACCTTTCTATTACTTATTTTTTGAAATTTTTGTATGCAGATTTGATATGTCAACTTAGCATTTCCTTGAGTGTGTGTTTCTTAACAATCAAAGGATTCATAAGAAGTCATGTTAATACGCAATGTTGTATTCTTTGAAAATTTGTGTTTTTGAGAAAAAAAAATGTGTTACAACAATACAGACAGAGTCTACTTCAGTTTCTTCATATTTACAAAGCCAATGGATGCATCTCATAATTACTAGAATTTTTTGAACTGGTCCAATATGAAAAAAATTCATATTTTGGATATGTTTCACGACGCAAAAAATTTCTTAACATATAAGTTATAAACTAAAAATCTAAAAGCTACCCATTAGAGATGACGGACCAATGTAATGCTCCATAATTTTTTCAATTTTTTTTACAATGTATTTTGGGAGATACATAATTTTCATTTCACTGAATCACAATGACCCTCAAAAATTGTTTGCACCCATTTTATTAGAAAATTAATTAAAATTAGTAAATGTTTATGAAATTCCATAAAAGTTGTATTTCCTGAAAGTAGATTCAATTCTAAAAATTCTTGTCTTGGTTCCAACAGTTAATTCAGAATGTTTCATGGAGTTTAATCAGTCCAAAGTTGCAGAAACGTCAATCTGCGTAACTGATGACACATTAGTTCGACCAAACTTTGATTAAAAGTTCGGCCGAACTATTTCTTGCGCCGACGGCCTATTAAGTCTAACGACTTAATAGTTTGGCTGAACTCTTAATCAAATTTCGGCCGAAATTTTAATCAAATTTTGGCCGAACTTTAATCTAATTTTCCATCAGCTGGAAAATTTCACAAAGCCCTTAAAATAAGCTATTTTTCTGAAAATTTTGTAATGGCAGGACAATTACAATGCGCATGAGTCAAGATCCTATATGCACTTGAGGTACTAGATGCATGCAAAGCTTTGAGGAGAAAAAAAGAGGTTAGAGACTTGGTGGTTGAGAGGGAGCACAAATTACCTCTCAACATGTAGCCTCAGAAGCAGTGTCATGAGGTTGTGGGGCAACCACAATTGGAGAAGCAGAGAGTAGACCGAGTGGAAGCATCCACTCAAGAATAGACCTCAACGAGGGGGAAATTTTGAGCTATATGGATAGAGGGATCACATGATGCAGCCATACCTCAAGGTGAAAGTTGGGGTGATGTGTAGATATAGTCCCAAGGTAAGAAATTTGGGCAGGGTCTAATGATATGGCATGTCTCATGGATCGAACTTGACTACCAAGAGCCCACAGTACAACAGTAACAGGAAGGATCAGTTATATTGATGCAGTGAGATGTCAGCAAGAAAAAAATTAGAGTGACAGATGTTAGATATAGGAGTGCAGATCATAGTTGGAAACAACGCAAAGGGCACAGATGCAGATGTTAGTAGAAATGCACAGAGTCCAACAGACAGGTGCAGTAGCTAGCATCAGTTAGAAGACTCTGATGACATATGCACTATACTGATTCAGTTGTTCGAAGGCTATTTAGTTTCAATATTTGCAGGTCCAAACAACACTAGAGAAGTGTTGCATGCAGAACATTCGAAAGGTACCTGATGGGGATACATTGAATTCCTTTCTTGTTGAGAGGGTGTGTTGAAATTTGCAATAAGAAATAGTGAAATTGGAAATCAGAAAGGACAAAAACAAATGCACCCACACTAGTGAGGAATTTTGATGTACTAAGAGTGAGGAATTTGAGGCGTCTAATTTAATTTTCCCTTAAATAAATTAGACAATAAATTGTAATTTCATCTCATAACAACTTGTGTCAGTTAAGTAAGTCATGATAACTGAGTTAGCTCAAGAAATTCAAGTTGAGGTGATAGACATGGATATTTTTGTCCACCCACCTATTCCACTAGGGTCCTCACCATTGTCTCTTTCAGTTTTTCATTTTCCTTAATTATATCATAGTATACTATTTTTGTCATCTTTTTAGGTCCTGTACTTCTGAAGTTGTTTGAGGCCCCAAACAACATTTTTTGGGCATGAAAGGTTTGGCTATTTCATAGAAATTGTGCCAGAAATTGTAGTCATTAGAGATATATTTATAACGAGGTGTCACATGTGTCAAACATATATCATATGACCAAGTTACAGCCTCGGAAAGTTGGCTGCCCAACTAACCCCAATAGGGCCCATAAACTATTGGGTTACATCTCCTCGAGTTAGGGTTTTGGTTGTTTAGGGTTTTATCTTATGTTTCAATAATAAAAGGCCCTTGAGCCTTATTAGAACACGGTTCAGAGGCATGTTTCTACCACATCTCTTCTCAGAGATAAGCTAACATTTCCCAAGCTAGTTTGTTTTTTATTTTGTTTGTAAGCATTTTTCAGTATTTTATATTAATGAAATGAAGTGTTATTCCTACTGCATCTTTGTGTTTATGTTTATTTATTTATTTTACTGTGCTCCTGCATATGTCTTCATCATGAAGGTCTAAGATGAGGCATGTAGAGGGACTGTAATATTTTGGGGGTCTAGTTGCAGTTGATGCATTAGTGGGGTGTAGGTGTGAATTATTTAACTCAATTAATTGAGTTAAAATCAGTTTAACTAGTTCTAATTGATTGATGAGCTAATAAGAGGTCTAGTGAATTAAATTAGACTTAATTCAAAATGAGTGGTCCATCAAAAAATTGATAAATCACTATTAATAGATTCATGCATGTCAGTTTCGCGGAAGACCCAGTTGAGACATATGTTAAAGGGAACAAAACTATCAGTTGTATTTATAGAAAATTTCCCATGTGAAATTATAAATTCATTGGGATTCTGTGATGGATTGCATAATCAAGGAAGGCTAATTTTCCTAATTAATAGGGAGTTAATTCCCTAGGAATTGCATGAGCAAGGTAGGTTGAAGGAAGGCTGAGAATTGGCTAAGTACTAGACCGATTTTTCCTAGACGAGGAGGAGACAATTGGGAGAGTGTTGGAGAATCTCATGAGAGATTAAGAATTGTACTGTTTCATGATTCCTTGACTGAATACACAATAGAGATAGAGGGGTTTTGAGCAGTTTCTTTCCCTAGATACATCTCGTGTTGTGCGATTGATAATTTCTTTTTCTTACTTATATGTGATTGTGCGATCGTGCTTTGTTTTCCGCAAATTGTAGGAAGTATTCAGTATCATTTTCTAGTACATTACAAGATCATACCGAATCCCGTTGGTTATATTTTCTACTTGAAATAGAAGAGAGGGTTGATACCATCTTGCCTTTTGGTGGTTAGTAGGCTGCAAGGTCTATGATAAAAACCAACATAGATGGAGCAGGGCTTCCACTGTAATTTAGAGGTAGAACAGAAGTAGACATAGGTGTAATATTGACTGAGGTAACCATATTTTGAGGTTTGACATTTATATCTAAAGTTGATGTCAAGATTCAATCAAAGAAAAGCCCAGAATATATGGATCCATATGAGCTAGGTTGAGTCTCTTATGGAGGAAAATGTCATGTTTTTTCTATGGGTGGATAAGGTTTGTTCTAGAACAGTTAGAAGTACATAAGTATAATGGCCTAGTTAGGATATTTTCCTATCATGTTTATTTCATAAGGTATGCCCTGAATACTGTGATGAATTTACGTAGAAGAAGACAGGTTGTGACCCTTAGAGCGAGGCTTATTTCTGAAATATAGACCATAGATCTAGATGATGGTTTTCAGATTCAGTATGCGTGGAGATAATAGATCCAAAGGGGGGTTGAACCTGAGCAGAATATTGAGCATGAAAAAGAAATGTGCCATATGAAGAATGGATTGGGATGTAGAGGAGTTGATTTATGTGGACTGTCCATAGTTTTTAGACAGAGATATTCAGAGACGTTTACCGATGGGATGATTCCCTATAGTTTAGGAAGTCACTTGTATATTATAGGTCAATGAATAGGTGGGAAGTGACCCTAGAAACCATTTTTCTAAGATAAAATAAAGAGTGGGACTTGATTTCCTTTTAAGAAAGGGACTTGATCTTTTAGGGAGAGAGGAGGGGGATTGAAGGGTCGAGGGAGTTGAATAAGTCTTATGAAGGAAGTTCTCAATCCCTAAACTCCTTTGGGAACTTGGATTACCAAATGGTCCTTGATGAAAGGACTTTGACACCAAATGGAACTACACAGGGCCAAGTGGACCCAACCCAGGTTCGAGGATGGAATTTAGCAACCAATGATGTTCCTATCCTGGACAAGGTGAGCGGTAAGGATCAGGAAGGATTTTTTACTTTGATAGGTCAAATTGATCCTACTAGATTCTAGCCTTGGGAACACCTAGGAAAAACTTGATCCTAGAGCTATGGCTTGATGTATCCAAAGATTCCACCATTGGAATTGGCCCAAATTATGAGGATAGTGAGGGACCCACCAACGTAGTTTCCTCTAGGAGATAAAAGTTTTCCTCTGGCTAGATTCCTAGGAAATTGATGCCCTAGGTTACCTAATGGGGCTAGACCTAGGGAAAAATGGAAAATTGTGAAAAAAGGGTGGGAGATCATCACCATTTTTTAGGGACTAGTGCCTAATTCACTTGCGGATATGTAGTGAGGGATGATAATGAACAAGAAGTCGATTTCTTGATCAAGGAGGCCAAGAAAGTCAACTTCATCCAATGTTAGAGGAAAAATAAAAGTGACCTTCAACAATTTATACTACATACAATTTGTGAAATATTATTGAGATAAAATGATCTCTAGGACATTTCATTCATCTAACAATGGCCCATACATTAAGTAAGCTAAACAAACACATAATTCCACATTTGCATCATGCAACAATTAGCCCTAGTTATAGAGAAATTCAATAGTATGCATCAACAAGAAGAATAGCATTAAATTTTCACTCAAAATGTTAGAGAGTATATCCAACCAGCTTCACATTTTCAAAAAAAAATCTCCAAGATAAAAATAGCCCAAATATATACATCAAAATGCATCCATCATCCAAAATAGTCCTCCAAGGAAAAATACGAAGTCCTCTAAAGATAGAGAGATATCAAGTCAAGTGATGATACAAATGGATCCAAATAACTCCTATTTATACATTTATTAGGAGTTGATCTAATTACCTTATGGGCCTACACTAGCCCCTAAACATAAAATATTGTGCAGGTAATGCTAACGTTTGGTGACAATCTCACCAAACATAAGGGATTAAAAGCCTCAACATATCATACAAAGAAACTATGGCCTTAGGTAAAGAAGAATCATAACCAAATACCCACATAATTACTTTAAAAATTTTTTAAGATAGCCCAGCCCTTACTTCACCTAATGAGTAATCTAAAACACACTTGCCTTAACAAAATCGATCACAGGAGGCCATACATTTTGATGAATCTCTATAAGAAGAATTTTGTGTGGGTTTTTCTCTTAACGAGTGAGATGTTTTGGCACTGGCTCATAGCCTATATGTTGTGTCCCTTGTCTTCTTATGTTCAAGAATTGGTTATTGTTTGATGAAGAAAAACATTAATGATCTAACAAAAAATATCCTAATCTTAAGATGTTAAAGAGCATTCACAAACAATCAATGAAGAGAAATCACCGTAATGCTAATGATCTAGATTTCCCAAGATCCATGACTATTGACTAGTCTAGGATACTACCTAATGTCAGTCGATCATCAGTAAAAGGATAATTTATGGTTGAAAGTACTGAAATAGTCAAGATTTTATCATCGAATACTTGACAATATACTTTTGAATTACCCTGTAATATGTTCAAAATTATTCAAAGTCACCCCATACTTAATGCAATCTTATAATGTTCTGTCATCTTAACTGATGTAAAGCATAACCTCGATCACATCCCATAGATGCTATTTCTCTTATGTAGGGTCCAAGAACAGGAAGGGCTCGAGGCTTGATGTGAAACCAAAGAATAAAGAGAACCATAATAAAGTTGGAATAGGACTTGATCCGACTTGGTTTTGGATTGATGAGGACTTTCCCTCATCAAAGTTTCTAGGTTGCTTTGTTTGGTCCACACTCTAAGAATGAAGACGTGAGTAGTGAGTAGTTTTAAGTGTTGCACTATCAGTTAAACCTTTATATTTGCTACTCGAAGAGGTGCTTAGGAAACTTAATTAACAAAATCCATCCCAAGGTATAAATATTCTCTAATGAGAAGGGACTATTAATAAACCAAAGGGGAAATGGAATTGAATCTACTCGAACCAAATAATATTCTACTTCCATCGGGGCCCATAATTCATATACTAGAATTGATGCTCCTACTTTTGTCTTTGTTTCCACTGCATGCATAAAATTATTATTACCTGAAGACGCTAGAAATGTTTTTGGTTAAACAACTACTTGAGATATAGATAGTTTGAATTCTTGTTCTTCACAATTGAATATAATAATGCAACTACCCCTGTTACTGGTTCTCGAAATGGGAATAGGCACATATTTAAGCAATCCATTATTATCATCATCCACCTAATGGGCTAAAAGGATCAGTGGCTGTATAAGTCTCAACACCTTGTCTTTATTAGGGAATTACAAAAATAAGAAAGGAATACATGGGCTTGAATTGACACAAATCCTTGCAATCCTTCCCATAATTTTTCCCTAAGAAGAAACATGTCCTTGTCACCAAAAAATCTACTAGAAATCCCTCTCAAACCCTTGCCCTCCTTTTTGATCTACGGTTTCATTTTTTCATCTAACCCATATTATTTTATTTTGCATCTCCCCATAATTTTCACGCATTCAATTTTCAAGGAAGAATGTGAAAAATTAAGGAAGTTGAGGAAGTTGTTAAATAACCACTTCAATTGGGATTAATTTCCTGTTGGAATCATGATTTTCATTAGACCAAAACCCACAGGCGTTAGTCTCCACTACAATCACCAAATTTAGGATCCACGAGAGGCAGTTAGTCCATGTTGCGAAGCAGACAGGGAGCATTGAAACCAATGTCCAACAATCTCCCCCCCAACGCGAGCCGGGCGAGTTTCGAACTTGACAGCTGTCGCTCTCATACCACGTGTTGGAATCACGATTGTCATTAGACCAAAACCCAAAGGCGTTAGTCTCCGCTACAATCGCCAGAGTTAGGATCCACGAGAGCAGTTAGTCCATGTTGCGAAACACACAGGGAGCGTTGAAACCAATGTCCAACATTTCCTCCATGTGTAAGAACGATTTAAAGGAAGCTTCATCCAAAACATTGTAAGGTTCACAATTGTGAAAGTCTCAAAGGTTTTTTTCTTCTTCTTCTTCTTCTATGTTTTTGAAAATTATTTTAATTTTAATTTTAATTATATCTCATTTGTTTGAATTTTTTGTCAACCATTTTAATTTTTGTTTATAGTGAGGGATTTTTCCTTTTTATTTTTTGTAATGGCCTATAAATATTTCATAAAAAATGAAAAACCATAAAAACCCATTTCATAACAACAAACATACTAAAATTATTCATTAATATTTTCATATGATTCATCAATGAACTGATATTTTAGTAATGGGAAGCACATAATTTGTAAAATTTCTACATTTTGAAAAGCACAAGGTAGAAAAAATGGTATTTATTTTAGGTAGTCTAATCCTTGTGCTTCTCATCTATTGATATCTAAATGAAGTAAAAGAAAAAAAATACAACCTTAATCATGGTCCATATAGTGGTGATAAAAGCACAATACCTTATACAACACACTAACTATTTATCCCAGACAATCGAAATGATCCAAACCACTGAAAATATTTCTAACCTCCCAAAGTTGTAACTTAAATATATAGCTTCAAAATTTTCAAGTGAATATGGAAACAATTGTGGAACAAAAACACTACAAATGGTTGAATGAGTGAGAAGTATGAGATTATGTTAAGATGATAATGTCTGGAAGAAAAATTTTAAAAGGAGAAAAAGAAAATTTGTGTCATTAATGTACTCCTTTCTCGTTATCCCAAGTGTATCATATACATGAATCTGAATAATAACATATTAGATGGCCTACCTACTAATATTAAAATTGCCTCATTTGTGGGGTAGGAGGATTAAATATTATAATCGATATTCTAATCAATAAAACCTACATATTTTGTTGCACTATAGAGGGTGATCCTAAGGAAAGATAAGGTCATTGTGAGGAATGCATTTTTTTTTAGATTCATGTTTACTCCATAGAAGGTTTTAGTAAAAATATTTCAACATATGTATGGGTTAAAGTATTAACTAGAATTTCTCATGAACTAACTACCTTGTTATCTTATGAGCTCAACTTAACATACACTTCCTGTTGGAAATATTTTCATTGATGGCAAAGAAGTAGCAAAAGTAGCAAAAGAAACAGAGAAGTAGCAAACACAACAGAGAAGTAGCAAAGGCATGCAAGAAGTGTAATAATACCAAATTGGAGTGAATGAATAATATAGAACAAGCTCAGGAGGAGTAGCGTGGGGGAACCAATGTTGCATATTGGCGACAATATAAAGCTCAGGAGAGAATCACGTTGAAGAATACATAACAAGCTCAGGAAGAGTAGTGTGGAGGAAATAGTGTTGCAGAGTGGCGATAGGATAAACAAAAAAAACTCTACTAAGGCAGAGAAAACTTAGAAAATTTCCAAAGGAGGTGAATGGATGGTCAGGATTAGATCGTAGAAGTGAAGGCGAGAGATGGATGCTAGAGATAGAGTTACATTAGGAGTGATTTCACAAATAGAAACTTTTAAGAGTTTAGAATTAAGGCGTCGCATGGTAAGTTAAGTTGGTTGCGATGCAAAGTAGAGTAGCCACATGTCAGCATTACGCATGAGTGCACATCGCAGATCTTAAAGGTTACTGATTAAGATTTCACTCAGTATGGTAATTTGTATGTGATGCGATGAGGGAAGAGCCACATGTTAGCACTTTTCATGAGCACACATCACAGATCTTAGAGGTTACCGTTAAGAGTTTGCTCAGTATGATAATTTGTATGCAATGGGATGAGGAAATAGCCACATGTCAGCACTATGCACCACTGCAAATATCACAGATCGCAAGAAATAAGGTTTAAATGCTAAATTAAATCATAAAGGTTACGAAGTGAAATCACCTGTGATTGGTGGAAAGTGTAGTGGGACCCTCCAGTAAAGAAGTTCCGCCTGTATGTAATTTCTTTGGGATTTATGTATAATCGGGCTTCAAGTAAGAATTTGTGATTCCCCATGTATTCTGATATCTGTGTAAAACATTAAAAGTTGCGGGCAAGTAATGTGCGACGTATTGTGATTGGTTAAGTAGTGTGGGACCCGATAAACCCTGTTCTATGTCTGTTATGGACACTCTGTTAATAAGGTATGCATTTTTTGATAGCTAACTTATGTATGTGGAATAAACTCTGATATTGTACTTTGTTGCGTTAAAAGGGAGTCTATGTGGGTTGAGAGAAAATTTTGAACGTGGAAGAAAAGACTCAGGTAACAAAATAAAAGGGTTAACATAGAAATTAAAGGCTCAAGTAAGTAATAGGACCTGACCTCGTGCAGAATAATGAAATAGCAAGGATGAAGTCGGGAAAAAAGGGCAGTTATGCACATAGTTGAAATATAACTATAGAAACATAAAAGTCAAAGGAACAAGAAGAAGAAGAGGACAAACACACAACAAAGCTAAGAAGCTGAAAGGGTTGAATTGGAATATTAATGTAACTATAAATGTATTAATTATTTTATATTTTTTGTCATGCAAAGGCAATTCTCCATAGGAAAATCAAAGCTCCAATTTAATACTGAAATGAGTGTATTTAGTGTTGTAACATCCTAAATATGCTGAGTGAGAAAATGAATGGGTGGAAGGAAAGAATCATGCCTGTTCACTTCATATTCCCATATAGAATACAAACATCCATGAAGTAATCTCTATAAATGATGTTATTGTAATGTGCATAAAGAAGTTAGAGAGTGGAAGAATAAGGAAGAGTGGATAGAGAAACTGTGAATATCTAGAGCTAATATAAAGCAGATTTGAAGGCTGGAAGAACAGTAGTGAAGAAGGAGTAAAACAGACCTGATATCCAGGTAAATTAGCATATGATTTTATTGTAGTATGAGGAATTTGGTGCTTCGATATCAAGTTTTAGCTTGATAGATGTCTAGTTGGAGCAGGTTGAGGTATGATCCTCCTGTGGGTTTTAACCTGCAGAAAATAGATGAGAGTTGAAGCTTCCTTGTATGTAGTAGCTTGCAGAATTTGAGGTAGTAGCCTCTTGTAGGTTGGAGCCTACAAAAAATCAGTGGTGAGATGGAGTTGGAGCTTGCCTTTGCATCACAACAAAAATACGATGTGGTTTTCTTCCTTATGGGTTTCCACTTATATCTGTTGTCTATATGCATGATGATTCTGTGTTCATGTTCTAGATTTAATCTGCTTAATACTTGTTGTTCACATATTAAGATTGTTGTTTCATTACACATTAAGTTGATCATGAAATGAAGGTGTAAATAAATTTTAAATAAATTTTTAAAATTCCATAAATGTATTAAACTGATTCGCCCCCCACCCCCCCCGCCTCCCCCACGCTCTCAGTTTAACTAAGGGTTCAACACTTCCTACTTTTATTGGAATTCTCGAACACCTTTGAAACTTGGATCATTGTAGTTTCCTCATTTGAAGAGAAAAAATAATCATGCTTTTTGAACTCCCTTTCATATTGGCATTTGGTACATGTGGTGTTTCCCTTTGTGGAATTTAGGTGACTTTATGAGAATCAACATAGTTCTTAAATTGTTAAGTATATCTTATGGTCCGAATTTTGGAATCACACATTTATTTGTTATGCTAATTTTACCTTCACATTTTTAAATTATGGTCCACTATTTATTATATTATTTCTCATAATATCTTAAAATTGTTTTGAATATACAAATTAACAAAATAATGAGTTTCCAATCTCAGCCTGCATGGAACCTATCAAGGGTTGAGGCCTTTTATGGGATTCCGCTCCAACCATTCAAACTCGCACTTGAAGTAATAAAATTTTCTTTTTCTTGTGCATAATTAAAGGAAATTTTATGCGCACAAAATTACTAATACATTTAAGTGCCCACCCAATCACTGTGAAATTTCAATATTTTCTTCCTTTGGTACATCGAGTACAAAATGTTTATGTTATTTATAGTTTAAGTGGGTCTAATAGTTTAAAACATGTGGAGTAGAGTATGTTCATCTCTAAATATTTTAATAGTTAAATAACTGCATTGTGTGTGTGGGGGGAGGGGGGGGGGGGGGTGTTAAGGGGGGTGGGAGCGGCACCCTTTTTTGATAAACAAAGGGACCTCATGGGGGGTTTCCTAATCTTAAAATTTGATTATTATCATTATTTCTATTTATAAATTTTTGAGACATGATTTTCTTTTTGTGCTAATGTTGAGGTGGCCTGTTCTTTGGACGGCTTCATGTCAAAAATGTTATCACACATGAAGGGTGCCAATTGTGCTAATGTTGAGGTGGCCTCTTGTTTGAAGGGCATCATGTCAAAATGTTATCAACATAAAGTGTGCTAACTCTTTTCTCTACTACTATTACTCGTTATTTGTTTGATCTCTATAAAGATATTATTTGAACATTTGTTAGTAGTTTGATCCCTATCAATGTATTGGTTTGAGCATTGTTTATTATTGTGGATTAGTCCTGAATGTGTTTTTGTATGAAAAAATTGGTTGGGTTTGTAAATTGTGAGTAGAGTAAAGTTTTATTTATGCATGCTTCTTGCAATAAACATTGTCTCTTACTTAAAGAATTAAGTTAGTAGCAACATGGGTATTTAGACAATTATTTTGGAATCTATACACCTTACAAGTACATCAACTCATATAATCTATACATAAATATAATGGAAAGTTGTAACACGTTGCATCGTAGAAAGGATGTTGAAAAGATAATAGCTTAAATATACATTTTAGTTTAGAAAGGTGGGGAGTAAATATTAGTTGGTAATAGGTGGCATAATCAATTCCTTTTTAATCTGTAAATGTCCATGATGATTTTGAAAGTAGGTGGGTAGCAGTTCTTACTCATGTCATTCATAGCCTAATGAGTACTTTTCTCTATCTGGAATGATACTAGATACAAAACGTTTTTGTATTCATGAATGCTTCTTTAAAAATTCTTATAGTATATCATGTTATAAAAAATTTAAAATAGGCTCCTGACTTTGGTTCTTGCATTTGTGGTAAAATCTAGACTGGGCTTCTAAAAGTATTTTTATTCTCGAGGATGCCAACAATATTTTTCACCTAACGAATATTTTAACATATATGTAGTCTTTGATGAGTTTTTGGATGATTGTACTTTATAAGTAAGGTTGCATTTTCATTTTTCTCACATGTGAATTTATAATCAATGAAAAAAATTAAAATAATTACTTTACATTTGTTTGTAGAGTTAAACTCAAATTGATGGAACGTGGTGATTGCATGAAATGAGTATGAAATTGAATTTTGAAATTTTATTAATGTACGCAATGCTTGGAAAATTTAATGGGATTGGATGATAAGTTAACATGTAAGGTACTTAGTGAGGCATTGATTCTCTTCTAAGAAAAGCATATCTAAACCAAGTGTGATATAAGGGAGAGAGAGACTTTTTTTAGTATGCAAAGCTTAGTTGTGTGGATTTGGGGCTCAAGGCCTAGTTTCTCCATTTAACTGAAGTAAAATGAGAGGAAATGAGGCAATGCATACTTTGTAAAAGTTAGCTATGAAGGTTTGGGGTTCAACGCTTAGTCATTTCACAATTGAAACAAAATGAGATGGAACAAGACAAGGACATGCAAATCATTAGTTATATGTTATGACTTTAAAGTGAGTAAACACAAAGTCTCTCTCTCCCTTGTATCACCCTTGGTTTAGATATGATTTTCTTAGAAGAGAAGCAATGCCTCACTAAGTACCTTCGATGCAAGAACCTTTCCCCCTGGGTGCCCATTTTCTTATGAGGTTATGTCCCCCTACACTCATATATGCTCACTAGGGGTACTAGACTCCAACATGAGAGATTGTAAGATATATTGGTAGGGGGGGAGGGGCGGAGTGGTATCTGGGAAATTATTGTTGCTACAGGAGGGCCTTGCCATGTTTAGTTCAGCAATATAGGATAAAAATTCTAATGTTGAAGGATTGAAGATGCTTTTGAAATTGTGGGAAATAGAAATGTCATACATTATGATTTTTCTTGGTACAATATTATCAATTTCATTGATTCGTGGAGAAATATCAATGGTGCCTTGAGTTGAATTGTATCGATATGTGGGTGGGACTCATGAGATTGATTTTTTAGTATCATCATAATGAAGTACATCCAAATTGGTTATGAACGGTTTATACGAGAGCAAGACTTATGAGATTCATTTTTTACTACCATAACAATGAACTACATTGAAATTGATTATGGAAGGTTAATACATTGTTAAAAAATATTTTTTAGCTTTAAAATCTAACTTAATAATTATAAAAATAAATCTCACTCGTGTTCATAAGACCATAATATAAGATAATTAAACATTAATTAAAATATATTTATAATTTTTTTCTTAATTATATAAAATCCAAATCTGAATGTGTTTAAAACTATATATAACAACATGGTTAGTTACGATTTTGTAATTTTGGAAAATAAAAAATGTAATTATTTTTTTAAAATAAGTATGCAATAAGATTAAAAAATATGAATTCAATATATAAAGTATGTTTTTATAATTTATATAAAAATTAAAATAATTATTGATTAAGAGCTTTAACAAGAATCCAAATTTAAAATTTACTTTTTCAGCGTTTTCTTGCCGCCTTAGGGTATGCTAGTGTATAAGAATGTTGAAGAGTTCTAAAAAGGGAAAGTGCACAACAATTGTCAATTTCCAATCTTCCCTGTGACTATATGTAAACATGTACAGGTCGCTAGATTGATCTTTAGGATCTCTATATTGATTCACTTTCTTGATTAAACTCCATATTTGCTGCAGATTTTATTCACTTTCTTGATTGAACCCCGTCTTTGCTTCAATTTTTTTTTTTAATTTTCACATGAATGATTCTGGTGCAGTTAGGGTTGAATTTGGATCTGTTTTTAAGTGATCGAAAGATGAGGAGGATCTCTTTAATGGCTCGCCCATGAAACATTCATTTGTTTGATGCCTATTGGGAGCAGATTTTGACCACGATGGCAGGATCAATGCTTTTGAAGCCTTGGTCAATTAACCAAAGCTAATACTAACACAGGTAGCCTTTCTCTCTTTTAATTCGTTTCTCAAATTAAATTTCTTCAAATTCTCTACCCAGTTTTAAAAAATTTCCCCAAAAATTTTAAGATTTTCCCCCAAAATTATCATTCATCGAAGTCGATCTGAAATTATGTTATTTGTGTTTTCACCAATGTAGCTTCAATTGCAATGTTGTTTTTTCTAGCGTTTCAAATGAATATAAACCAACTTTTTTTCTAATGCTAACACAGGTACCATTTCTTTCCTTTAATTCCTTCCTCCAATTCAATTGCTTTAAATAATCTACCCCTTTTTTAAGATTTTCCCCAAAATTATCATTCATCGAAATTATGTTATTTGTGTTTTAACTCAATGTAGATTCAATTGCATTGATTTTTTTCCAACGTTTCAGATGAATATAAACCAATGTTTTTTCCTTTGAAAAATAAAGAATGCAGCTTCAAATGCACTAGTTGTGCAATTTCTTTAATGGCAATGCAATTTATATTCAAATGCACTAGCTGCTCAATTTCTTTATTGGCATTGAAATTTATATTAAAGAGAGTAGTAGTTTCATAGCATTCCATTTTTTTTCAGAAGAAGTTTCATAGCATTCCATACAAGAGCATACTTTCCGATTTTGTAATTGGTTTAATTTACTTTCTTATATTCTGAATTGAAGGATTTGAAAAGTGGTCAGAGCATGATGTTCTTTGTCCTTGTCCCCCTTGAGTGAACTATCTGAACATGATGACATCTCTTAGATCTTTCAGCTAGATATATCATAATATGATTCAATCAGTTATAGCTTTATACTGTAAATGAGAATGGCACGTAGCTCATTAGTGTTTAAATGATGAGATCACTGAATCAGTAGACTTCGATGTGCATGATAAGTTATCGAGAGAAAAAAAAAACAAACAACTATTATCAAATTTCCACAACTAAAATAAATTTTAAATTCCAAACTTATTCGTCAAAATTCCAATAAACTTGAAATTCCAGGCATGGGACAAGTTAGAAGCTTGTGATACCTGAAACATAATGTTTTTGGCGATGAAGTAAGGAAAATTGACTGCAACCGTAGCGTTTTTATATGTACCCAACTATTTACCGTTGGGTTCGGGAGTCCCATCCATGTCTGACCATTGTAAAATGCTAGAGTCTGTGTCATCTCATTCCAGTGCTATGAAAGCCTTGGTAGAAGGTATGTTCACTTTTTCCCTGAAGATTTTAATGATTCACACAGAGATATAAATATATTTATATGAGCTAAAGAAATTCATTTTTTGTTGGCATTAATGAAATGACAAGGAAATCATATGTACGTATACAGTCCTTCATTTATTTTGGTGAGGACGCGAATGATGTTGATGAGCAGTAGTGAATCAATGGCGTCTTGGACGGAGGTGACATCTCCCACACCATCGACGAATTCTACGACGATGTAAAAGGAAGGGACGAACTTGTTCTTTGCCAGCTTGAAATGACTAGAGCGCCCCACATTGCCCCAAAGTTATCACTGACTCAGTAGGGTTGGGCCCTAAATGCTGAAATAAAGTAAGAGATGGATAGTGCACTTCTTCCTGTGTGATTCTAGGTCTGTTAATGTTGTTTGGAAGCTTGTCCAAAAGCTCAATTCTATTGTCAGCTGCCCATACAATGAGGAAGTGTGGGGCACAGGTTCAATAAGTTGTGAGGTTGTGGAAGCAGGTGGATGCCTGGTATAAGTGGAGTTCCAGTCGAAGAATATGTTCCCAGTCCACTCCAGTGGAAGCACCAAGAGCAGCGGAGACAATTTATCTGTAGAGTTCAATGAAAAAATTCTCTTTGATTTACACAATCAACATTATTGGAACTGAACCATTACCTTACCGTACCTTAGAGAATGATTCCTTGTCTTACAGATATAATTCTTTGTTTGGTTGTGCGATACAGGTTCTCGGTGAAAGAAAAAAGGCATCTAGCCGAAGGCTTGTTTTGGAATTGTTTCAAAAGGCTTCCCTTCTCCTTCTATGGTACTAGAGGTCTTCGGTGGAATCAAGGCCCTAAGAAAGGTGCAAGTGAAAAAAAGGATACCTATGCAATACTCACTTTGACATGCTTGAGTTAGGCGAACCGTTGGTCTGTCCATAAAGAATTGTCATAGCATGACTACTTAGAACAATGATGTGAAGGCCATAAGTTGTAGTTCATAGGATATGTTCATTAGCAACTGTGGATCAACATGGTAGGAGTTAGATTTATATTGTATTATTGTTTGTTCCACGTTCCTTTCATTGAATTCCTATTTAGGATAATGCTTCGAAGGGTATGGTCCCTAAGCTTCCCGAGTTTATGAAGCATAATTAAAAGCTTATAAGTTAGTAAGGTGTTTCTTCATGAGTTAGGCATCAATGTAAGACTAGGTCAACCCCTTGACAATAAAACGTTTTTCCAATGTAATGGAAATTCCTCGCATGGTGGTGAATGTGTCGACTTAACACAATTACCGTAAGAACTAATGAAACACTCGACACTCAAATTTAAAATTAATTTTGTTTCCACGATTCAAACTCACCCTGTTCAAGGATGCTTTGATTGTACAAAATTAAATTGGTGTGATGTTTGGACATTACATTAGGATCTTACAAAATATGATGTTGAGAAACAGCATGATGCGTTGACTATTGCAATTGTGCTAGAAACTTTCATCGTTGGATCTGAATTTGGATCTGAAGTTGGATGATCTCACTGCCTTTTCCATTATCTAATCATTATGTCTATGCACTCTACAGATATTGATGCGTGTTGATCAGAATGGCACAATCTTCCTTCGAAGGGCAAAATTTTACAATACATTAAATCTAGTAACAATGGCACAGAGTGGTCGCAAGTTGAAACAAGATATTGTGAGGCATCATTTTTTGAACTAACAACATCTCAAATTTCTGCAACTTAAATTTTACCACCCATTGTGGCTACACCATCTCCCATTCTTCCCTGAGTGGGTATTAGAGGTCCCATGATACAACTCAGTGTGGGAGCTGCTCGACAGTATGTGCCTCAAGGAAATAATCATTTTTTATGGCATGTGTCTCCACCAACTATTCCAACACCAACCCCTTTGCAAGGAGATTCCATGGGGATTCCTAGAATTGGTACAACATGTTAGCGGCCACAAATTTCTATTGCTTTAGTAGACTGGCTAGGTTCAAGGATTGCTATACCAACTTCCGTTGGACCTATTAGAAACGTTTCTATTGTGCAGGATGTTAAAATTAGGGGGAAATGCTACCTTGTCACCTAAGGAAGATGGTCTCAGGCAAAAAAAACCATCTTTTCAAGAAGGTTTAATTCCACCAGTACCATACAAACCCTGCAAGATAACATAAAATCCATCTTGTCTGATGGACTAAGTGGTGTTTAAGGCATATCCTGGCACTCCCTGCCACACACTTTTAGGTTTGTCTAGGGATGTTCCTCGAGGCGGTGGAGGAGAGAAGTCACACTGAATGTTCCCTTCAAAGTGCGTCAACCAAGTATCCAACTGTTCTACTTTCTTAGTGAGTTTATTTTGGCCTCGCCAAACAACTACTAGTCTCTCCAAGACTTAGCACTGTAAATAGTGCATTCATTCCAATGTTTCCATATGATCTGCATTCTCCTCACAACAGAATCTCTCAGTTGTGTCCACTGTTTCCATCAGGTTGTTGATAAGTGAGTGATAGTTCTCTAGGAAGCAATGTTGGTTAACCTACCCCTCATTTACCTCAAATAAATGAGACCAATGATACCCCTTGCCACCATAGGATCGTCTGCCTCGACAACTCTACTTTTGAACCCTTGATACCCCACCCCTTCTATACCCCCTCTTACCTCCTCCACGGCCCCCATGCACACCCACACTAGTGAGTCACACACACCCCGCAGTCTTTCCACCCTACCTTGGAGCCTCCATGATTATTTTTGAGTCTGCAACCCCCATAGGGCCATGTACAATAGGGGAGGGAAAACGCCCACAAGGTTCTAGGTTTATGGACCCAAGCTCACGTAGTGGACCATGGACAAGATCAAAACCCTTACAATTTCACCATCTTAGAGCTCGAAGGTCTGACTGTGGATCAAAGACAATATCAAAACCCCTACAACATCACCATCTTAGAGGTTGAAGGTGTGAACTATAATAATGAGATGGTTTTCAAGCTTAGTGCCATGGGATTTTTCCTCAATGGAAAAATCTTACCTTTCATTTTCAACCGCACCAATTTAGACTCCCTCGACTTATTGGAAAATTGTTTGACTGGCGAGATACGAATGAAGCTCTAGTATCTAGTCAATATTGCAATATGATTCCCTTGTCATGAATCCTCTGCGCTTATCGAAATGTTAGAGATCTCCATGATAACAGGCTCACAGGAAAAGGTGGCGGACTTTGGACATTCAAAGACTGGATCCACTCTAGATAAGACCCATGTAAGTATTGCAATGAAAGGTAGTTTTAGCGCTTGGGCACCTTCATCCTGAATACTTTAGAAGGAAACAATTCACAGATAAATATGATGTGTATTTTTTTGGAGTAGTGGTACTAGAGGTCTGGTGTGGAAGGGAAATTCTTAATCTTGTTTTTCCCTGAGAGAAATTTAATATAGGAGAGTGGGAAATGCATTGGCAGAAAAAGGGCAAGCTTCAAAAAATCATTGACCCTCACCTTGTTGGGACCATAAAATCTTCTTCTATGCAAACATTTAGTGAGACTACCGAAAAGTTTTTGGAAGAGAAGGAAATCGACAAGAATTCCATGGGAGATGTTCTATGGAACCTGGAATATGCATTTCCACTCTAGGAGATATCCATGCAAAATAATCTAAATCAGAAGAGTAAAAATCATATTGTAAATGTTCCTTTATGCTACCCAGAGCCTGAGCCTTTTGGTCCAATTTTAACATGACTTCAAGTCTTATATGAAAGTTGTCAATTTATAGATTTGATTAATGAGAATGTGAAATTTTGGAGTTCTCAACACCCCACTAAGGGATAGTTGTGAGAATTTACCAATTGTTTGGAACGTGTTCTCCTTCACTGGATATGGCACATAGTGGATCCATACCTTGGTGAAAAAATTCCTTACCTTGGAATGTTTGCACAAGATTCAAGAGAAAGTGAACACACAATAGTAGTAGCTTTGGTTTGTGAGGAGAGCTACAAGTATGCATAAGATATTGAGGGCACATGCATTATGTTCCTTTGCACTGGCCAGGGCCTGAGACATTTTATACTAGCATTATTAGATGAGGTTTTGGTGGAAGTGATGATGATTTAGAAGATGCAACCACAAGTGTTGTGTTCCCACAATTGGTGAATCCTCGTGGGAGGTGATCACAAAACAAGACTCCTTTTCCATGTTCCAAATCTACAAAATTATCACATGCAGAGAGAACATTAGTGAATGTGAAATGGTTAGGTTTGATACTATTTTTTCATATCACATTAAAAATCCACTGTCTCCTCATAAAATCCTTGCCTCATATAATAGATCACCATCACAGACAATTACAACACATTTGGTTTAGAAATCTACTTAGTTAGATAGGGTGCCCCTATCTCCCATCTCCCTATAGAGTAATCTGGTCAGATCTTCTTTCTTCTATGATATTGGTTCCTCTCTCTCAATTTCTCTCTCTCCCATTCTCT